>JAAGOF010000015.1:257802-270875 GCA_010645155.1 Tigriopus japonicus
TTTGAGACGTGACTAGTCCATAACACTACCAACTGATTATCGATGACTTTTGATGTCGTCCATTTCCGTGAATCCTTGCAATCTTTCACAAATGACGTTCAATTTTGGTGATCTTGATGCCAAAAGTTTGAGGATTAATATTTTCTCCTTCAATCCGTTCATTTGAAACTTTTTACTTCACAATAATCGTTTCGTGATTGGATACCCTGCATGCATCGATGTGTATTTCGATTGTCGACGAGACAAAGTTAGCCTAAGGACAAATAATTTTTCAACATGTTCAAAGTCAGAAATATTTGACAATCAGAAAATAATATTTGCCATCAAGCTAATTTTGTCTTGGATTTGACCAAATATTTGCCGTTTTGTTTCACGTGTAGACCAGCCTTAAGCAAAGAGAAAAGTCTTGTGAGCTAAGAGCTTAATACTAGCCTCCTCTTTCACGCCATCTATTGGTGAATTTTGTAAGCTTTGGTAAAAATCCTTCAATGACTGAACGTTCCAGAAAAACAGGACAAGTTCTCAGGAAATGGTGGATAGGTACTAAAACATGCAGTTTTGGTGTTCCTCCTTGGAAGAAACGGAAACCATGCTTGTGAAACGGGCCTCGAAGAGCGGTTCGAAGGCCAAAAAGAGTTGGGTTTGGTGATCTATGTCCTCCATTCCAAGGTGCCTTAGGATGTCACTGAATTTGCATTCTAAATCACGCAACACATAATCACACAAATGTAGCCAAGAGCTAAGTCAAAATCCCCAATATCAAGGACATCTTGGGATTTAGCCTGACCAAGATCTTGGTGATCGATCCAGTGACATAAGTGTCATTTAAGTTAGAGTCTTCACTAGTTATAACTATAAAATTGAACTCTTAACTGAATCAGTATTGTAATACTTATTATTAAACAGTATCATAATTATAGAAAATCACTTGTCACATTTCAGTATCATAATACTTAATAAATAATAGTTCGTACTGTCATATTAAAGTATCATGACACTTTTTACTGAACAATAATCCATAATTTGAGGCGCAGACGTGAATTGACCTTAGGCGACATCATATTTTTTCCTACAACATTATGGGCCCCTAATGAGATCATCAAATGAGCCTTTAGGCAACCTAATTATGATTCAGTTGTAAAAAAGGAATTTTTACCATCCATTTCTTTGACACCTTCATTCCAGTCAAATCGGTCGCTTCTGCACTAAAAATCTAAGGTCAAATTGATTGCCTGAAGAGACAATTTTCATGGCGTCATCTCTACTTGAATAAAATTGATAGAACAAAAAGCTATCATTCTTTGGTTTGAAATATGATTAACACTTTAATGGGGTTTAGATGCGTTTGTGCTTTTTGTCTCCTTTCTTGAAGGTATTTTAAATGCACACCGGAACTGATTCACAAGAAAGATTGTTGTCCGGTTGGTTTGACCAAGTTGTACCACTAGATTTATGGAATGATCAATGAATGCAGTTGCTCGAATGCGCTCGAATCCTGAATTTTGATCAAATTAGGTCCCAACGGCGCTTCAAAGCCACGATCGAATCCAGAAGTGAAATGAGCCAGAGGAACTAACTAAGAATGCATCATGGACTGAAGCACCTCAAATTTTGGACATGTTTCCGAAGCGATCGCTAATCCGCATTATTTGTCCCTCCCCGCATTCCAACTCAAACGAAATGATAATAGTTCCTCAATTGAAGCTATGTCAGATCAGATTAGAACCAATACATGATTATTGAACGCCGGGAAAAAGTGTGATTCATTTTTTTTATTGTCACTTTACCTCATTCCAATGGAGTGGTGTATCAAATAACAAATAAGAAACAAGAAAGGATAAAGCTTTTTTGTTTCTTCAATGGAGAAAAGTGGGTTTAAAAATAGAAAAAAGGGAAGTAAAATATAATTAATAAAAGCAAATCATTTCAAAGCATGCATACACCTTTTTCAACCTATTCATATCTTGGCTTCCAAAATTATTTAATAATTTTGAAAAAGTATCAATATTTAACCAAGCTTCATCCAAAAGATGGCGCAGAATCTATTCCCTTTATAAAGACAAGGGCATAATTTTGTGGATCTTTAGAAATTATGGATGGAGAAGGAAAATTGATATTTTTTCAGATTTGTAGAGTTAGTTTATAAACACTGTGAGTAATCTGAGAGTGTGTAACTATGAGAATGAACCCGGCAAAATTTGCCTTCTAAACCTGATCAAAGCCATTCCCTTCCACATTAGTATTAAAAAATAAATTTAGTGTTTAAAGTGTTAAATTCACTGAAAACTTTTCACTTGGCTTCAAGTTGTCTTCTTTTTTATGTTATACAAACCAAGGATGACTCTACCAAGGATTCACTTCAAGGTCGAAGGACCTACAGCTTAGGGCCGACACCGGCAATTTAGGACATGCGATGACTGCCTTTGATTCAATAAATTTTGATTATTTTGCTAATAACATTCGTTTTTGAGTGAACGGCGGAACATAACAACATTTTAACAATGGCAAACAACCAGAGAAATGACGCGTGTTCAAGTGAATGGTTGTATTTTATAACATTTCAAGGAGAGTAAAAGTCATGTTACACTCCAGTAGAAGTCTAACGCGCACTTATAATTTTCTTGTCCCTCATGGTGAAAGTGCGTCTCAGGAGCCCCATCATTCCCCTCGCCCGCATGACGGTATCAGCATAGTGTTCACGGAATTTTATGTTCTGATCAAATATGATACTAAGGTTTGTTTCCATGTCTATGCTCTCAAATTCCTGGCCTTTCAGGATATCCTTGGGAGTGGTTTTTGGCCTCTTTCCAAACCTCATCATCTTACACTTATCCACATTGAAGGTCATTTGAGGCCCAATCTTCTGCAGAGTTCAAGGCACTTTGGGCTCATTTCTCGTCTTGAGGTTGCAAGATAATCCCGATGATCTTCAAATCATCCGCAAATTTTGGCATCTTTGTGGATGTAGTCCAATCCAGCCATAAAGGCCCTCTCTTGTGGTTGGTTAACCATTGATGTCTTGTGTGGACTGGTCTTCTCATAATTGATCTTTCTCAAAGTTGTAGGACTTCAGCCAAAAGTAGTCTGTCTCTGTATCTGAGGGTTGCCACTTCAATTCCACGTGCTTGTCCTTGTCTAATTGGTGATGATTCCATTGCTTTTTCCCATTCATTTTCATGTTGAATCACCACACCAAAGTTTGTAGTAGTGACAAGAGAAGACCAATATTCCCTGAATCCTTTTCTTGTCCATCTATCTATCCATTGAATGATCTGAGAGAAAGATGAAATGCTCAAAAGCACGCTGAACAAACACATAAGTGACGCAAATGACTTTGAGTAGTTCTCATCAATGGAGAATACGATGTTCTTTGATTGGAAGAAAGAATGAAGGATGAAGTCAAGCTCTCTTTTTCTTTGAAGGGCCACACACGACCCATCCAAATTTTCTTTCTCAATCAGCACGACTGGATTTCTTTGTCCACTAAAACACTAGAATGTGACACTTGGAGATGGCAAGATAACCAGAATGATCGGTAAATCTACAAGGTTTTTAGCGTGACATCTTCTTCGAAGCTCAATTCACAATGGTCATTGGTCGCACGTTTCTCAAGGTGACCAAATTGATTAGGGTTGGTTCATAACCTAAATTGACCACTTCTATCCAACATTGAACAACCCTCTCCAAAAATAGTTCAAAGACCACTGTCAAAACTGGCTTAAAATATTGAGTTAAAAGAAGACAAAAAGAACACAATTTCTGTTTTAAAGAAGATAAGAAATGTTGCCCCTCTCATTGAACCTCTCGTTCAAGTGGTCACCCTGCCAAACGAACGAACACTGACACCACATGGAGAATTCTCAAACTAAACCAGGGTTGCCATGGGCAAAAGAAACTATATTATAATAAATTATTGATTCACGTAAATCTTTCAATAACTTCAAAGTTTCAAATCGTTTTTCAAAATCCAATGTAATGAGCTTTGCTTATGAAAAGAAATGAATAGATTGTAATAACATATTTGAGTGGCGTCCCTGACTGAATTCTCTTTTCCTCGCAAATGAATGGTGAACTTCTCTCAACCTAGAATTAATCACGGATCAGTGATGAAACTGATGATCCAACGCAAGGTGGATTGATGACGTCATAGACACTGCTCTGAAATTCGTCCTGTAGTACAGTGGTTCTTGTACAAACATGTGTTGTAAATGACTTTTTCCTTTCTTGTATTCTCACATTTTTGCAAGAAATTGGAAAAGACAAATATTATGGGAGATGATGGACAACACAGAATGTGTTGGTGTGTAAATTTTGATCAAAAATCTTGTGAGGAAATGTTTGCATAAATGTTTGACTAATCCTTAATGTATAAACAACAAGTTTAGTTGCTTCAAATTTTTATGAGTGCAGTTTGGATCCTAATGGACATGTTTTTTTTTGTGGTATTCTTTACCTTTTAATTATTTGTTGCAACTTTCACGCTCCTGGGTTTGGCTGATTATATTTTTTTGAAACTTAAAGCCATAGTTTTACGTTTTCTTGCTTCTCCACTTATAATATATTCCTTTCAAAGTTTTGCTATTGCGTCCAAACGCCTCATCACACTATTTTCTCCCTTATCTGTCTTCACCTATTTTTCCGAGCTCTAACTCTAATAATTATGAACTCTGCCGACTACATTCTCGAAACACCTCGGGAGATTACTAAAGATGCAGTTGTCAGATAATTGCCGAGCAAAGCAACTTGTCTTTAGGTTTGTGCATCCACAACGACCAAAATTTCAAATGAGGATTGAGGTTTGGAGGAATTCAGGAAACAAAAGATCTTTCTCCAGGGTAGATTACTTCCTCTGAAGTCTCAAGCCACAAAGGAATCAAACAGATTTCACACATATACATTTGCACAAGCCTCAAGTCAGGTTTGAACACGAAACGTTGCACTAACTGTACCTTGTTTTGAAGCTGGACCAAAACAATACAAAAAACCTGGACCTCCTAATTAGGGAGGGTCACTTAATGACGCAAAAAGCGTCTCAACCCTTTCCTCCTCAGATTTTTAAAACGGGTTGGTCAAGGAAGTGGAAATTGATTAGTATTCACGAATCTTGAATTGCACTTGCCCTGAGTAAATGAGTCCATTTGAATGAAGAAGAATGCTTTTAATTGATGACGAGCCATTTTGAACAACTGACATGGTTTCCGATCAATTGACCTCGAGGGTTGGGTGGGACATTAGGACTAATAATCCGATCTACAAATCATGGATGAAGTTAATTTTATCGATACCATCAAATCTGGATTTAAGAATGATTGTTGTTGACAGAAATATGCACTAAAAAAGCGTCCCTTTAATAAAATGATTGAGTTCTTACTAACTGAAGGACAGATTTATTTTACTGAAAATAAACCACGGTAAAACTTGGATATTGAAATATTATTCAAAAGATATTTCACTGCCGACTGAACTGTAAATTTGTTTTATAGTAGCCTTGTGTATAAGAATAAGAATGACTCTCGAAATGAGAATAGCGTTATTGCTAATGAACTTTATCCTTAATTTTAGCATTGACTTTAAATTCAAGAGAATATTCATTCTACAACGACAATGTCATTCAATCGAGAGACTAATTCCATTAACGTGATGTAATGGCTGAATATTTTAGTCATGGTTGAAGTATTCTAATCTTGAGAAAATTTCTTTTCGTATTATTCTAAATCTAGCATTGATGATTGAGTGTGTTTAAAATGCAAGATTTTTCCGTTGCTCAAAGTGCAGAACGCACTCGATATACTGTAAGATTAATGTAGGTGTTTAAAAAATATATTCTTATGGCCAGCTTTGACTGTATTTAATGTGAGTAACAACTTTGATTTACAACTTATTAATATGCTACAAACTTTTTACGTAATATATTGTAATTACCCAAGGTAACAGGATGCGTTTTATGAACTTTGACTTATGTATTTTTACTTGGAACTTGTGTCAATTGTTATCTAACAAAGAATGACTCGAAGATTTGATTTCATCTATGTAAAAAGTCACTAATAAAGTTAAAGATAACGACATATCTCGAATAAATTCATTTCCTGATTGATCAATTGAAGAAGAGAGTGAGGTAGATATCGTTGATCATGTTTTCAAGAACGATTGCTGTCTTCGTCGTTTTATGTCTGGCTGGATCCATTAATTCCCTTCCAAACCAGAGGTCAGTAAATTTTGTCATGTATCTTAATACAATAACAAAAGATAATTATGATTACAGAACTTACGAGAAATTTCATCGAGTATTCTATTTTTGTCAAGATTCTGGTTTTCAAACAAACTTTTTATACGTTCTTTGTCAACATGGCCAATAGAGGGCATTCTTGTGGAATCTCATCTTTTCTATCGTCCTCTTCCTTTTTTTCTGCAGTGTAAACAGTTTTTGAATCAGAACATTAAGTCAAAAAGAACTCAGTTAGCATTGGTGCTTGGATCTATTTCAAATAGTTGTGAGGTTCATTTAGTCTCCCATAAACCATATTTTATAGCTACAAACTTGGCGAGATTTACTTTTCAGCATTTACCTACTTCTTTGCTTTCCCTCTTCAAGGAAATAGCCATTGCAATGCAATGTGGTATTTCAAAAACCCAACTACAAATCTGAAATGGGATTATCTTGTCATCAGTTTTGGAGAGTAGCATTTTTGGCCATTAGAAATGTGGAAATATGCAAATCACAAGTCAAAATGTCCTTGATTCAGTCAGTTTGGACAGTTTAGAAGATGAATGTGTGAATTTTTGGTTCTTAAAAGCTTTTTCCCAACAAGGAATCAAAAACAATCCCCCTTTGTTAACTCAGGGATCCAATACTACATGGATGATTTTGCAGAATATAGGCAGTCAAATAACAACTTATCAAAAGTATTAAGATATCTTGGTTTCGGACAACCGGCCAATAAGACGACGATAAAGATCAATCAGCTGTTAGAAGTCCATCCATTGCACTGCTCTACCGATCCAAGTAATAGGTACTCTGACATGGTGAAGTCCAGAAATCTAAGCAATGAGATAGCCGTGGAAAAAGAAGAATCAAACGTCAAAACTATTCAGTTCTAGCTAAGCAGGCAAACCAAGGCAACCGTAGTTCAATTCCGTGACCTCTAGATGGCTCAGGCTTAAATTTGTTAGTTGTTGACTCTGGGAACCAAACTTCAAAAAGAATATTTGCGTTACAAAGAACACTTTACACTCTATGAAATTTTTGATGAAACAATCCGTTCCAAGAGTTTTGTCAGGCATTCCTTTGTTCAATTTTGGTCTTTGGCGCCGTCAGAATTGAGATATCTTTAGTTCAAGTAATCTGGGATCAAATGTCAAAATAGAACCCTTCCGTCTGAATGAATCATATTTTGTCGCCCTCTATCGGTGACTTTTCAAAAAGAAAATTGATAAGATCAATACAAAGTCTAATCAATTTATCATTATTCAGTGTCAAGTTTGAAGCTGAGTCGATTGCCAAGTATTGTGTAATATGTTATTGAATTAATGCAACGATGGGCTTACTATGAACAACAAAAAGGTTAAAATACGTCTTTATGGGTCAAGATAAAGGCCTTGTTCTCGGAATCCATGATATATATACAAAACATTCATATTGGGAAATCAAACAGAACTTGATTGGAACTTCAATTTTTCAGGTTTCGTCTCGGAAGACCCGATGGACGAATTATTGGGGGGTCAGAAGTGGTTCCCAATTCAATTCCTTACCAGGTAGCAACCAACATCCATTTCTTTAATTAACCCGCCTTTTGTCGACTCACCCTCCAAAGCAAAAAGAGGTTTCTTTCCAATAATGCAGAACTCGTTCTGTCGTTGAGTACAAAAAGACATCAAAACTGGTCCTCATTTCAGGCATCGTTGCAACTGTTCAATTTCGGAAACGCCCATTATTGCGGTGCTTCCGTGATTGACGAGACAACTTTGGTGACCGCCGCTCATTGTTGCGACGGAATCTACCCCGAAGATCTTCTAATTTCTCTTGGAGACCACAACCTGTTTGTGGATGAGGGCACTGAACAGGTAGGTTTGATTATCCTTGATTGATCACTTCCGAAAATAGTCACAAAAGTGAGGTTCCCTATCTTGGCAGAAATTGAAAGCGTCACAAGTGACAATCCATCCTGAGTACGACCCTCTCACCGTGTCCAAAGACATTTGTCTCCTGACTTTGGCCACACCTGCAGAGTTGAATGAGTATGAACAGGCTTTTCGGGTTATAGGAAGGACCCATAAGATTGACAGATTATATTGTTTGATAGATATGTAGCGACAATCGGATTACCGGAATCTGGACAGGTCTACGCTCCGGGATCGATGGCAACGCTCTCTGGATGGGGATATCTTATGGAGGAAGGACCTGCCTCTGACGTTCTATATTCCGTAACCGTTCCTATTGTTTCTGATGAAGGTAATTCATACCAGGGTCTTAACTAAAGGGGTTATTTGTGGCTAGGCAGAGATGATTTAATGAAATATTTTAGCCTTGGAGAATAAAAGGGCACAATAATTACTGAAAAACAATCTCCTTAAAGAGGTAAAATTTGAGGGAGATGTTTCGCTGCTTAGAGAAAGTTCCAAAGATAAATAGCACACTTTTTTAAACCTTTTGGTAAAAGAAAGATAATAAAAACGAGCTTTCCATTGGGAGACATTTTAAACCATTAATTTCTTTTAAAATAATGGCTTAAATTTGGCAGTAACTCATACCCAGGTTTTTTTATGTCAAAATGATTGAAGCTTAGAGGAGTACAGAGAGGCCATTGCCGTTATTTTGTTTGCCTCATTTGCAGCTGAAACTGGCCAAAGCTGCTCATAAGTTTCGTGAAAAAGCAAATATTTCCGACGAATATCATAAAATACTTGCCCAAACAAGTGGAAGATCATGGTACAAACAAAAGTACGCAAGACATATTCTCAATGCCAAATCCTATAAATGTGCAAATAAATTGTTGCAAATGTAGAAAATCAGCTGCATTTAGCACCTTAGTATAATGTAGGAGAAGCAAACCGTGGGCAGGAGGCCAAATGCCGAAAACTTAAAGTTTTTCAAAAATTTGCCTTCTACGAATACGTTTGTTTGGGCAAGTTTCAACTAGTCTCTGATGATAAATGACCCTTGCTGCCCACAATGAAATTTCACGAGCGGCCTGCTTTAGTATTTCCACTCTACAAACATCTATGAATTGCAGGCTGTTGTTGAAACCAAGGTGACCATTTAGAAAACTGAGATTTTGCTTGCCTCCGTAGGTCACCTGATGTTGTTTTCATGCAACACCACTTTTTGTCAAATTAAATACGTCTTTACCTGAAAGAATTGTGCATGACTTTTGTCCAATTTTGTTTTGTGTGAAATATTGCTATTTTTCATTTAATTACTTAATCCTTTTGGAGGGCAATTTTCACAGATAGCTGACCAAAAGTTGCCAGAAAATTACTGATAATTCCTAAGATTATTCCCCTGAGTTTGCACAAAAAGTGTAACAAGCATAATGTAGAATGATGATGAAATCTTAATATTTCCAAGTAGCTTGATCATGATGCCCCAAAAATGGTCAAATTTAGAGAGGTAATAACATTTCAAACTGAAATATTAAGTAATTTAGCAAGTTTATAAACTTGATAAATATAGCTAATCAAGTTATTCTCATTGCCATTTACTTCAACTCGTTCAATGTGGACACACTCAATCGAGGTTGTAATATCTCTGGAAATTATTTCTAATCATTTTGTATTTCCAAGAAACGTAGATTATTAACACATTGACCATTCATGTTTCCCATGCTTTACAGTGTTGCCACGAATTAGATTCCCACCCAAATTAAGAACCACTCATGACTACTGATGTGCTTCAAGTTTGATTTTTGGCAGAATTTTGCGATGTTAGTATTTAGGGTCAAAAAGCTGACCACAACTAAACCTCTCATAAACAATAGACATAATCTGCCATATTTTAGGGCATTGTAGCATTGTAATTTCAATTACAATCACATCAGAGGTCTGCCAATTCCTTGATTGGATGAAAGATATATTGCAAGTAAGGAAGAGAAGGATTTTTTGAGTACCATGTTGGAAAATTTCTAGCTTTAAAGGTTTGAGATTTCTGCTTTGACATTTGTATTTTTAGTGTTGCCAATAGTTTTTCAGTCAAAGAATGAAAGTGTGAGATCAAATATGTTCCAAGTGTAGATCTTTCAGACCCAAAACCCAAGGTGTAACTACACTAATAACAATTTAATTCACAACATTTTTTTTATTTGATAATTATTAGTGACAAACCAAGAGCTATGACTTATTCATGATTTTATTTCCATTTAATTTAGTCCCAATGTTCCTCAACTATGCGCTCTTTTTTGCATTTTTGATTTTCGTTGCATTTTTGATGCATTTTTTGCCGCTTTTATTTGCATTATTTGTGCAGCCCTACACATGACGTTTGCAAATAAAATGTATGTATAGAAATTGAAGAAACAATGTAGGTATAAATATACCCACAAATACGAGGAAATAAAGGGTAGTCCATAACTAACGTCCCCAAATTTTAATAGTAATTAATGAATCTTGTGACAAAACAAGCTTCCTACGTGACATTTTGGTAATATTAATGGGACAAGTACAGGTTTTTGCCCAAGACTTTGCTTTCTTGATCTAAGCTAAACCTAACTACTGATGGAGGAGTTCATTAGATGAAGAAAACAAAGTGTTGGACATACACCAGCACTTTCTTAAGTTATTTGGACCTCAAGTTTACTTCGTTGTTTCACTTTGTCACAATTTGCCATCAAATTTTTAGGGACTATAATTTAAAACAACCCTGTACAATTAACTTTGGCTTAGCATGTTAAAATGCCCCCCAAAAATCATTTGGAATTCTCACTGAGTAAGAACAAGGTACTTACAGATTGTGGTGATGTCTATGGAGCAGACAATCTGGATGCATCCATGATTTGTTCGGGAGGAAATGGCCAAAACTCCTGTCAAGGTGACGCTGGAGGTCCAATGACTTGTGAAGATGGACAACTTTGCGGCATCATCTCTTGGGGATATGGTTGTGGTCAAGGCTACCCTGGAGTGAACACAGAGGTTGCTGACTTTGTGGACTGGATCAATGCTAATCGTCAATAAAGAAAAAGAAATAAAAGCAAACATAATCTCAAATGTCTTTTGAGCCACCTTGTACTTCCAGTTTAAATTACGAGTACAATAATCAAAGAGAAGAGGAGGCAGGGTGGGTATTACCGTTACAAAGACTAGGATTCCCTGTAAAGGAAATAAATCATTAACTTTAGTGCATAAACAAACATTTATACGATATCTGGTTTATCAACAAATTCCTGTTGACAGCTCTGTACAACCCTTGAATAGAGGGTTGATGAGGAATGGTACCTAAAAATGTGTCCAACCCTGCTTTAAAAGCTGTTAGAGGATCAACTCTTTCATATTCCCGACGAAGACTAATGGACGAAAGATTAAAATTGAAGGACGGGGCCCGATAAAGAAGGAGGACTTCATAGTTCGAAGTAGCATCGATTCCTTTGGTTTGGAGGTGCTCTCAGAATATGAACGTTATAGTGCTTCAAAATCCACGAACATAGATAGGAGTATGAACGTCGTTACAGAGCTTGAGAATCCACGAGCATAGGAGCCAGGGCGAACAGGTGTTTCTGATTGGATTCGGACAGAAATTGAAATGAATTAGGAAAGAATCGGACAAATTTCAAAGTCTACTTAAAACTGCAAAATTTGTATCGAAAGGTAGTTTTGTTAAAGGTCTATTACATAGAAATCTATAGAGAGGCCATTGTCGTTATTTTGTCCGCCTGGTTTAGTGCTGAAACTGGGCAGGAGTTACGTGAAAAGGCAAATATTTCCGAAGAATATAGTAAAATACTTGCCCAAACAAGTGGAAGATCATAGTACACATGAAAGTGCGCAAGACATGTTTTCAACGCCAAATCCTATGATTGTGTTAATTAATGCCTGTGAATTGCATTGCCATCTTTTTTGAGCACTTTAGTAAAATTTAGGAGAAGCAAAGCGTTGACAGGAGGCCACATGCCCAAAAAAACTTTATGGTTTTAAAAAATTTGACTTCTACGAATACGTTTGTTTGGGCAGGTTTCAACTAGTTGCTGATGATTAACTGCCCTTGCTACCCACAATGAAATTTCACGACCAGCCTATTGTAGTATCTCCACTCTGGAACTCTATGGTCTTTGGGAGCCGAAACAAAATTTTTAACAAAATTTTTTATTCCATACTGTGCGGGTGGTCACCCTCTCTTACCCTCTCGGTTTTGGGATGTTCGTGTCCGAGTAAAACTATTAAAGCAGTTGCAATTCAGAACTTGGTGGCAGCAGTCAAGTCGAACCTACTGATGTGTTTCGACCATAGATTCTAGAACCTAAATCTAGAGAAACCGGTGCAATTCGTTATTGAGAGGTTTACTCAACAGCTGACCTCCCTCTTTTTGAGCGTTTGGCGCGAGTAGCTTGAGACTGTTCATCGAGTGAACTCATTTCTATGAACGGAGAGTTTTTGCTTCAAATCCTCGGTAAGTAACGTGATAGAGGTAAAAAAGCAAGAAAACACCCCATTGAAAACATCTGAAGGCTTCGTGTCAAGTGCCAGAACAATCAAGCGAAGTAGGACGGAGTGGAAATCGGATTCTGCACATTATTGAACGAGTGATTTCACCAAACTAGTAGTTCTAAAAGATCCAAGTGAATGAATATCAGAGCTGGGCAAGAAAATAGGAATTGATAAACCAACCTGAACATTGAAGGAAGAATCTGTTTAGCTGTTTTGTCGGTGGAACCAACGTCAAAGAAAGTCCAGTTTGTGAAGTGTCAATGGACCATCCACCTTCCCGATTAACCATCTTTTGCCCTTCAAAGTCTGATGAAGATTCTCAAAGTTCTTTTGGTCTTTTAAAAGCCTTAAGTGATACTGAGAAGCTCCCTAGAAGCCCCAGCCATTGACCTCAATGATGATGTTCGAAAACTCCAAGCAGTTCCAAAGACGACATTGGGACA
>JAAGOF010000122.1:0-19029 GCA_010645155.1 Tigriopus japonicus
CAGGTAATAGCGAGTTCCTTTTCGGAAATCGAATTTTTAAAAAATCATATCATGTATTATTCTTGATTTTATTCTATTGACATTTCTCTCAGAAGATAAACAGACATTGAATTTGTGGGTCCAATCATTGAAAAATAACATAGAAACATAAAAGATAGGCAAAATAACGACCAAAAGTCAAATATGGTATTGGATGAACAAGCTTCTCGGATAATAGCGAGTTCCTTATGGGAAATCGAATTTTTCAAAAAATCATATCATGTATTATTCTTGATTTTTTTCAATTGACATTACTTCCAGACGATGAACAGACATTGAATTTGTGGGTCCAATTATTAAAATATAACATAGAAACATAAAAGATAGGCAAAATAACGACCAAAAGTCAAATTTGGTTTTGGCTGAACAAGCTTCTCGGATAAAAGAAAGTTCCTTATGGGAAATCGAATTTTTGAAAAATTTTATCATGTATTATTCTTGATAGTATTCAATTGACATTACTTTCATACGATAAACAGACATTGAATTTGTGGTTCCAATTATTAAAATGGAATATGGGACCAGATAAAATAGGCAAAATAACGACCAAAAGTCAAATATGGTATTGGTTGAACAAGCTTCTCAGTTAATAGAGAGTTTTTTATGGGAGATCATTTTTTGAAAAATCAAATTTTGAAAAATGGAACATTGGACCGAATAAGATAGGAAAAACAACGACTAAAAGTCAAATGTGGTATTGGTTGAACAAGCTTCTCTGGTATTAGAGAGTTTATTATGGGAGATCAATGTTTTGAAAAATCATGTCATGTATTATTCTTGATTTTTTTCAATTGACATTACTTTCAGACGATGAACAGACATTGAATTTGCGGGTCCAATCATTAAAATATAACATAGAAACATAAAAGATAGGCAAAATAACGACCAAAAGTCAAATATGGTATTGGTTGAACAAGCTTCTCAGGTAATAGCGAGTTTCTTATGGGAGATCGATTTTTTGAAAAAATCATGTCATGTTTTATTCTTGACTTTATTCAATTGACTTTTCTCTCAGAAGATGAACAGACATTGAATTTGTGGTCCAATAATTAAAATGGAACATTGGACCGAATAAGATAGGCAAAATAACGACCGAAAGTCAAATATGGTATTGGTTGTACAGACTTCTCAGTTAATAGCGAGTTCCTTATGGGAAATCGAATTTTTCAAAAAATCATGTCATGTTTTATTCTCGATTTTATTCAATTGACATTGCTTTCATACGATAAACAGACGTTGAATATGTGGTCCAATAAATAAAATGGAACATTGGACCGAATAAGATAGGCAAAACAACGACTAAAAGTCAAATATGGTATTGGTTGAACAAGCTTCTCAGGTACTAGCGAGTTTTTAATGGGAGGTAATTTTTTGAAAAATCATATCATGTATTATTCTTGATAGTATTCAATTGACATTACTTTCATACGATAAACAGACATTGAATTTGTGGGTCCAATTATTAAAATGGAATATGGGACCAGATAAGATAGGCAAAATAACGACCAAAAGTCAAATATGGTATTGGTTGAACAGACTTCTCAGGTAATAGCGAGTTCCTTATGGGAAATCGAATTTTTAAAAAATCATATCATGTATTATTCTTGATTTTTTTCATTTGACATTACTTTCATACGATGAACAGACATTGAATTTGTGGGTCCAATCATTAAAATATAACATAGAAACATAAAAGATAGGCAAAATAACGACCAAAAGTCAAATATGAGGCAAAAGAAAAATAGGAATAATAAGGAGCAAACATAGAATTGCTTGGACGACTTCTCCGCTAATGGCAGGTTTGTCATGGGATTTCGAATTTTATGAAAAACCAATTTCTTGCAATTGAGATGAAAATTGAATTTGTGGTCAAAAAGTTAAAAGGGAACAAGGGAACAGAAAAATTGAATAATGACGAGCTAAACTTAATGACGAACTTACTCATGGGATTGCTTGACCAGACTCCTCGGCCAATGGCAGGTTTATTATGGGATATCTTGCAAAACAAAGCAAGAAATAATAAGGAGCAAACATAGAATGGCTTGGACGACATCTTGGCTAATGGCAGGTTTATTATGGGATATCGAATTTCATGAAAAACCATATCATGTATTTTTCTTGAGTTCTATCATTTTAAATGGGCTTTTAGACATCGGGGTTACATTAAAGTTGTGGTCCAAAAATGAAATGGAACACGGGAATAGAAAAGATAGATAATGACGAGCTAAACTAAATGACGAACTCAATTTGAACAGACTTCTCGGGTAATGGCAGGTTTTTTATGGGATATCGAATTTCAATGTATTTTTCTTGATTTGTTGCAATTGAGATGAATCTAATATTGAATCTTTTCAATATTTGTGGTAAAGTTAAATGGGAACAAGGGAACAGAAAAATAGGAATAAAAAGGAGCTAAACTCAAACATAGAATTGCTTGGACGACTTTTATGGGATATCGAATTTTATTAAAAACCATATCATGTATTTTTCTTGACTTCTTTCAATTAAGTTGTCTTGGTTATTGTCGAGGTTACATAGATTTTGTGGTCCAAAAGTTAAAATCTAATGAAAAACATATGAATTTTTCTTGCTTTGTTGCAATTGAGATGAATCTCAGACGTTGTGCTTACATTGAATTTGTGGTCCAAAACTTAAAATGGAACACGGGAACAGAAAAGATAGGTAAAATGACAAGCTAAACTCAAAAATAGAATTGCTTGAAAAGACTTGGAAAACCATTTCATGTCTTTTTCTTGCTTTGTTGCAATTAAGATGAATCTCAATCGTCGAGACAACATTGAATTTGTGGTCAAAAAGTTATAAGGGAACAGGGGAACAGAAAAATAGAATAATGACGAACTAACTTATAGGATTGCTTGAACACACTTCTCGGCCAATGGCAGGTTTATTATGGGATATCGAATTTCATGGAAAACCATTTCATGTATTTTTCTTGCTTTGTTGCAATTAAGATGAATCTCAGACGTCTAGCTTACATTGAATTTGTGGTCCAAAAGTTGAAATGGAACAAGGGAACGGAAAAAGCCTCGAGCCTTTTCAATATTTGTGGCAAAGTTAAATGGGAACAATGGGATAGATCATGAAATAGAGTTTCATGAAAAACCATATCATGTATTTACTTTGCTATATGCTTTTTTATAATGAGGCATCCTGGGGGAGGTTTTTAACACAACGGTGTTTATAAGTCCAAAAGTTCACTTCCCCAACTCTTTTTTTAAGGTCTGAAATTGGTCGCTCTGATTTGGACCCTCTTGCCCTCTCCATTTCCCTTTTTCTCCTTCCTCATATGTAAAGGGTGACTAATTTTGAAGCTGAAGTTGACATAATAATAATAAGCGTGTAATAACTTCAAAATGAGGCAAAAATCTTAAGACTGTTTCTTGATACAACAAGAAACAACTTGCTGTTAATTGCTGTCAATTACAAATCACTGGGGATGTACGAGAGGCAAATTTACTTGGCAAAGTGAAGGGCGTATTTTCAGAATTTCTCTACTTTCCATTACAGGTTATGCTATAAATGCCGCTAGAGGTCGCTTTTTCCACTCTCACTGCTTCACCAACGATACTATGAAAGAAAGCACAAAACTATGAAAACCTAACCTTAAAAACAACTTGAACCGGGAAGAGGTGCTTTCGGATTACGTGTCCTTGTGTCTTTGGTATGATAAAAGAAACCAAACAAGAAAGAATGAAAGAGCTTCAATAAGCAATGAAGAATAATTGTTGAAGTAATGATGGTGCGAAGTTGTTAAGAGTTGAAGACTGCATAAAATTTAAAATCCCTTCATACCCGCATATTTCATTTACTTGTTGATTGTGTTATTTACATCTTCATCGTCATCTAGCGTAATTATTTTTACAATCGGGAGGTCACACTCTTAAGATCATAACAAATCATTGAAAACAGATGAATGCGCCTTTACTGAGATTTCAATAGCTCTCGATCCTTAGAGGGTCGTGATATTGTGATGAATTCAATTCTGGGGTATTGGTGCTACATATGAAGTACGGTAATCCTTTGTCATTAACCTGGTTACATGCTGGCAGGGAACTGGCTCTGTGAAACGAAAAGGTCATACCAAGTACTGGGAGGACGCCCAAGTTGAAATGGTGACAAGATGCCAAGTCACGACATAACCCCGATTAGAAATTGGCATATGAAATACTTGGTTTACTACGATCCACTAATCGGTTTTGATGGTTCAGAAAACCTTGGCATAATCTACTGTTATAGTGACGGCTCCAAAATTAAGGACCAGGCTGGAGTCGGTTTGGCTATATTTCTTAATGACAGTGCTGCACCAACACTCAGAACATCTGGGCTCCATGGCTTCCAAGCGGAGGTTTTTGCTCTCGAGAGGGCCTGTTTTGGCTTCTTAGACAAAGGAACCAAAGAATCATTATCAAAAGCGATAGTTATCCGGCAATTCAAGCCGATCAAGCGAAGGTGATCACTTCCCAGGGTGTTCTAAAAGTAAAACAATTACTGGACAAACTCACCAAGAAAAACAGAGTAACGATCCAATGGACACATTACGGCATGAATAAAAGCACATTACGGGTTGAAAGGTAACGAAATAGCAGACAACCTAGCAAAGAAAGGTACGGAACAAATTTGCTTTGGCCCCGAACCATTTCTTCCAGTTTCCCAGTGTTTACAAAGACGCAATTAAGAAAGGGATCACCAACCTATTGGTAAAATATTGGAAAATCTACCTCATGCAGACAAACAAAAATGTTCATTCCTCCAAACAAATTTCAAGATTTAACTAATAACTGTCATTGTCACTGCAGTTTACAGAGACATAGACATATTCAGCACGACGAAAACGACCCAAGCTGCCGATTGTGCAACGAGGAAGACGAGACTTCCTGGCATTTACTTAGTGAATGTCCAGGTTTAATAACTAGACGTTGGACAAGTTGCCAACATCCGACTTTGCCACATAAGCCCAAGTGGTGACTCAAGCAGCTCATCGGATTCCTCAAGGGATCTATCATTTGGGAGTTGCTTGACTTTCGACAGTAAAAAATGACTGGAATGAGCGGGAATATCTCTTAATTGGGACACTAACAACGGATAGCGGCTTCAACCTGCTAGCCGGCTCATAACAAACAAACAACCTGGTTACAATTTGTAAAATCAACATTATACGTAAAGAAGTTCTAGTGCTGATACTTATTTAGCCATTAACAGTTATTCAAGTGTGGATGATTTAACATTGGTCTTGAAAGGAAACCCGTGGACACTGGAGTTGTTTCTTGCTCTTTATCTCTCAAGAACGCAGGACATTATTTGCCAAGAGTTTGCATTACTTGTTGCTAAACCATTTTTTTCGACTTGATTTTTTTAAAGTCGTTTTGTATCAGAGGCTTTGGAGACTTCAATGCTGAGAGGATGCTTGACAGGGATAAACATATGGTAAGACTTCTCCTAAAAACTTTTTTTTTGTTGTAACACATTTGAGACAAGCTTAATCCCTGAGGAGCATCACATGACGTGAAGTAACGCATGGTTAACAAAACAAAGATGAATGGGATCTTGCTGTCAAGGCCTCGGTTTTCACATGTTTGTCACAAATCACACAAAAGTCAAATGAAGGGGCCCTTTCCATGTTGGTACTTCGAGCTTATGCAACTTGCAATTCCAGGCCAGATAGAGTCCATTTAAACAAGGTTGAAGTCAGTTGGAATTCCAAAAGCGTTTTTGACATCAAACCATTCCCATACTTTTCAGATTGATTTATTCTGTAAATTACTCCTGTTGCACTCCTCTCGACAACCAGTTATAAATGACGAATGACTAACTTGTTTGTGTCTCATGGCAGGGTGTCATAACTGAGAATTAGGCAGGACATTTAAAACCATCATTTTGTTTTTAGGAATAAGGCTTTGCATTGTTAACCTGTTTGGAGCTACGGAAACAGTTGCCGAAGAGACTCGCTTGTAAAAGTATAGATGTGATTATGGGATTGAGAGCAAAAAAGTAGTCACGGAATATATATCACAAAAAGAGGAGCTGTTTTTGTGTCTCTCTAGAAATTAGCACTAGGTATTACTTAACAACCAGTAAATACAGTCCAACGAAGAAAACGATAGACCACTGTTGGAATCTGAGATATGCAATTCAATTGTTGTAAGCAAGGTTCAAGCAAAATTACGTAAATTAGATTATGATTCAAAGGATCTTTTCAGCGAGGCCAGACGAGAATTCATAGTGAAAAATGTTACTTGTAAAAGTCGTTAAAACTGCCCATTGCCTATTTTCGGACAGTGTTTGATGTTCATATAGCCTTCAAGAATCGATTGGTACATATCTTAGTTCTTGGCGTGCCCATCTATTTTAGGCATAATTATGTACCACCGTGGGCAGTTATTTGTAGCGTGAGTTGGAGAAGCAACTTTGAGAAAGTTGGGACCTCTTTGGAAATTTTTCCTTTGAGAAAGGTGGGACCGATCATAGGAATCAAGAACTTTTGTCGGCCTTGTTATCTTACTGATATATCATGATTCTACGTCAGTGAACAATTTATCTGAACAATACAATTTCAGCAAACCACCAGGCCTAGGAATCTGAAAACATCTCCACAATCTTGAACTTCGTTCTACTTGCACTTACTCAACTGTATAACTAAATGTTAATATTTCAATGATTTTTTTGCTTTCAATTACAGAAAACGAAAAAAGAAAGTAACTATGTTATTGATTTAGGTAGTATTTTGCACCACATGGTATTAATTTAGGCCAGGGGTAGGCAACCGGTGGGCCGCGGCCCACATGTGGGCTCAATGGTGGGCCCAAGAGCTATGGCGAAAGTCCAAAATAGTGGGCTCACATGATCTCCGGAGTACTGTACACGTGGGCCCAAAGCTCTTTGATCGATAATTCGTGGGCCTACCATCGTGAACATACCAACCAGACGGTGGGCCCGTGCCACCTTGTAAACAAATTGTGGGCCTTAACGCAAAAGTGGTTGCCGTCCCCTGATTTAGGCAATCACAATATCCCATGGATGAAGATCCTTTGAATCATAATCTAATTTACGTAATTTTGCTTGAACCTTGCTTACAACAATTGAATTGCATATCTCAGATTCCAACAGGTTAACAATGAAAAGCCTTATTCAAAACTAAAAGAATACGCAACACTCCTAAAGAATAGACTGCAATTGAAAAATTGATTCATTGCAACTAAACATGTCTAGAAAATCTAATCCAACAAGCAAAAATTAAACAAGGTATTTCAGATGACTATGAATCACCAAAAAGTAACAAAGGTTTGGTTTTAACCATATAAGAACCATAACCAATAAAGCTCATTGCGACTTGTGTTGAATTTGAACCAAATAGAAGCATGATGCAGAATTCAAAAATGGAAAGACCTGTTGAAATTTCTTATTTGTAATGTGTAGTAATAGTATATATAAACATATGTTCAAGGCCTGTTGAAATTTCTTATTTGTAATGTGTAGTAATAGTATATATAAACATATGTTCAAGGCCTGTTGAAATTTCTTATTTGTAATGTGTAGTAATAGTATATATAAACATATGTTCTTATAAATCTATGACTATGATTGCTTGGATCTTGTCAAGAGAGATCGATGGAATATAAACAGTCGATCACGATATAACATGGCGCAATCGGCAGGATTTCACCTTCAAATCCATTTTTCACCTTCAAATCCAAACTAGTTCTGGTGTCCCTAAGTGAATCATTCTATTCTCAAGATGTCAGTGTCCAACGATTCCCAAGCAATCCGCAAGCTCAGCGCTCTCAAAGGCCACCTCACGCGAACGATAAAGCCAATCAGACTACTTCTGGATGCCGAATCTTCAGAGGTTGTTCCCTCCGATGCCCTTGCTGCCCTTTCACGCATGCATACGGCGAGAGACCGACTTGAGGAATGTCTTCTCGAATCCATCGAGATCCTTTCGACTTCGCAATACCAAGAAGCCGAATCCAAAATTGAAGATATTTCGGAAGAGTGCGACGATTTATCCAAGAACCTCAGTATCATAATTCAAAATGTCAATGGTCCCACTCCAAAAAAAGTTGCCATAGCGCTGAGGCCGAAAAAACTTTCGCCTTCATCGTCCCTAGCCGAGTTCCGTAGTTGGAAGGAAAATTTTGGTGTCTTCTACTCTGCTAATCGAATGGAAAGACTAACTACCCTTGCTAGAACAACAAGGATATTTGCGGTCGTGCTTAGAACTTCAACTTCAGCATCATTTACAAACATCCATCAACTACGAGACACCCATTTTTGGTCCAAATGGCTGCATCGACAAAATTCATGCGATTTTTCTGCAAGCTGTACCTCTTCCGACCCGTCGTTTCCAGTTCTTTCAGTGCAACCAACTCGACGGGGAAAAGTTTTGCGATTGGATAGTCCGTTTACAATTGTTAGGAAATGAGGCCGATTTGAGCAAATTTACTGAAGAGGACCATCGCATCGACTAATCGCATACCATGCGATTTATTACAGGAACATCCGACGCTAATTTAAGGGAAGAGCTCTGATCCGGATTGGAATAGGAACAAAGGCAATCACAACGCCCTTTGAGACAAAATGAGTGAAAAACAGGAGGATCAAATCCTTGATTGTGTATTTGATTGAATTTTTTTCAAGTCTTGGGGCTCAAGAAGGTCAGGACCACGCAGGACTGGGGCTAAGGGTCCTTAAGGACCAGAGGATCATGTCTTATCATTGCAGGCTCTACAGGCTTGATAAGGTTGATAAATCTTCCAGGAATTAACAATCAGATTGAATGAAAAAATCCGCACAATTCAATCTTCATCAGATCACCAATTTGGGATGACTGACTCGAAAGGCAGATCAAAATATTGAGCCCATCCATTGCAAGGTCCACCTGATAGGTTTCAAAGTCATCTTAATTTGCTCTTCATTTGATCGAATTCTTGACACTGAGGACTTCTTCTTTCTTTGTTCTATATGAACCTTAATCCGAACGCAAATTCCTCTTGAAAAGGGATTAAGAACCAACTCACATACTCTCACCCGGATCAAAACGGGGAGTTTTATCGCACTCATCCATCACATAACTTGATCAACTTAAAAATATCTTACCTGTCCTTATTATCCTGAACTAAAAGACACAACCATACAATAAAAGAAATTCGAAAATGGACCATCATTAAGTTATGACAAGGTGACACAAGGTGAAACAACCTTGATTTCATACAAAGTTTGGCCAAAGTTCAGGATAATACCTTCAATATTGATGGATGGGTTCAATTGTAAGTTTAAAATAAGACGTTCAAGTCGGATAATAGATGAGCTCGAAAAAAAACGTTATTTTGTTTTAGATAAGGCTATCACTTCTAAAGATTGTAGCAGGTAACCTGGTCATCAAATTTCATTTGATCACTTGATCGTCATCTTGAACAAAAGACACCTTGCGGGTTCATTCGCACTTGTGACGAATGAATTTGCCCTCCATGATGTGTCCATTTATTCACTCTTTCATTCACTCGTTCATGGCTGAACTTGTCTTCAAAACACCAACATCGGACTGATTTTGGGGCGTGGGGTTGATATGGACGGTATTCACAGCAGGATTTCATGCCAGTAAGGTTGCGTGATTTTTCACAAACATTGCGTAGGCTTACGAATTTGCTTTGAAAGTATGTTTTCTATTTCTTCACTCGCAAATGAAGAAAGTCTGCAAATAATGGTTTTAAAGTTAAAAAACCAAAAGTTTTAAAAGTGAAGTAATTTTGAAGGAGTGTCTCAGTTATGCTAATGTATCTTTTGTGTTCTGAACTCTCTTTAATTAAGTTCCAGTCTTGTTTTGATGAAACTAACGGACCTAAATTTGTACTGCCACGACTGCTACCCATCATTCCACTTGTGTTTTTAATTCTCCTTTGAGGGACCAACGGGTCCAACCCTAACGGATTTACTTCAGCCCTTTACGCCGTAATGTGTCCTCTTCGTTCAGCACTTCAACTTATTCCGTTTGCCTTGGATTCTCCGATTTTACTCTTTTCGAGTCTGACTAAATTTGACATACAACATTAGCATAACTGAGACACTCCTTCAAAATTACTTTACGTAACTTTCATAGAACACGATAACTTTTTCAATTATAACTTTAAAACCATCATGTGCAGACTTTCTTCACTTGCGAGTGAAGAAATAGAAAAAATATACTTTCAAAGCAAATTTCGGAAACGTACGCAATGTTTGTGGAAAATCACGCAACTTTGCTGGCATGAAATCCTGCTGTGAATACTTTCCATAGTGGGGTTGACTAGAAATACTAGAAGGCAGAGATTGGCATTCAAATCTATGATTGCCCAACCCGACACGGACTGTCTGTGACGTCATTCATCATGCGGGAAGCCTAAGTTCATGATTAAAGGAACCTTTTCTTCTAAGAAACACATCTAAACTATTTCGCTCATCTGATAGGGCAGTTTGGTTATTGAAAATCCTCTAGTCTGCTGGAAATTTGTCTAAGGTATTAACCCGATATGCAAAAAGTGAATTTCAACTAGTGTGGAGTTTAAACAGGGGCCGATTAATTCACATGATCGGGTGATTGACAACAAAATCTCAGTGATGTGAAATCTCGGCTTGCCCAAGTTTTTTCACGGGAGGTGGGAGGGTAGGGTTACCTCTTGGAGAATGGGTGCTTTGCTCTGGTATATGAGCAAACACGAATTTGAGGTTGATTTGCAACCCTGCTCAGAAGTCACGAAAGTCAGGGATGCCTTGCCTTTTGTCGCTTCTTAAAAAAAAAAAACCTGTTTATGAAGGCTGGTAGACAGTGGGGAATATGATTTCACTTAAGAAAATTGGCAACCCCAGCACCACGTCAGATCACTACAAAATCAACAAAGAAGAAGTACTCTGGTTTGTTGTTGAACTTCGTTAGAATTAGCTGAATGTTCAACTGAATGCTCTTGACCAATCACCAGCGTGAATCATCGGCACCGTGTGTTAGCCTACGAATGCCAATATCTATCTTAGTGTATCTAGGGTTGACCATAACCAAGGCTAGGACCTGGATGGACCCGCTTGAAACACAGGGCACACCAAATGGGGTGCCCTGTTAAAATCAAACTTAAACCAAACGGGACAAATAGGGAGGAGACGTGGCGTCGTGGTTAGCGCAGTTTTTTATGGTGAGAGAGGTCCCAGGTTCGATTCTCCTCCCCGATCTTTCTCAAGGAAACTTTTAGACGCTTTCAAGGCCAGATGAAACAATCCAAATAAGGCTGTTCACATCAGCATTCAAAAGATTTGTATGCTAAAGAAGCACGGAAATCATGGAGTGGGAGGCTAGCACTGAGAATTATGATTTCCAGCAGAAACGAACCAATTGCGTTCTTATGCAAAAGAGACCTGGCTTGCATTGAGAAGAACACCTTTTTAAAATTTTAGCGCAATCGAATTCTGGAGTGAAAAGTTAGGCCTTCTCGAACTTATGTACTGAAGAGAGCATAGAATGAATGAACTCACCCTTTTGTGGTAAAACGATTACCACAAAAGGGCTAGTTCATTTTCTCGGTAGGATTTGCACTGAACTTTGAGTGAGCATAACTTTTGTCTCCGACGTTCGATTGAGCTGAAAATTGAAGTACGTTGTCTACTTGACAAAAGGAAGGTCTCATTTGCAGAATAACATAATTGAATTGTTCTTACTTCAATCATTATTCTCATTGCTAGCCTCCAACTGCATGATTCCAGTGCTTCTTGGTATGCCGTGGGATGCCAAGAAATGGGTTCATACAGCTTATACCCTTCCACCCTTCCTTTCGTCCATGTTTCATCGATTTGAGAAGAACGGGATATATTATATAAATATAAGATATAAATCTTATATTTAGATAAGAAAGTAGGCCAATGATCGAGTCCTTGCTTTCTACAATTCAAAAGCCATTACTGGCTATCCAAGTACCAATGTGTGTTCAACAAGTTCGTCAATATATTCACCTAGAGCCAACAATCAACCTATTCAAGCCAATCTCGACTATTTTCAGTTTTAATTTGCTACAATTTTCTTTTATGGACAATAAACACATAAATCGTCTGTTGCGCGATAAAACACTTTTTGTTTCTTACTTTTCTTGTCATTTGGTACAAGAACTTTTGCGGTATTACATTGTCACGTGTATGACATGCTCTTTATACTAAAATCAGCATTTTTATCCTCGAGTGTTTAAAACGCTTGGCATTGCCAGTCCATTTTCAAATGTTAGACTCTCCAGATTATTTTTTCAGTTCAGGGTTGCCAATTTGTATTGATCAGAGTTCAAAGTTGGGTCAGGGTCAGAAAATAAAAGATGCTTTAGCAATGCAAATGTTATTTGGAAATCTAAGGTTAATAAGAAAGTGCTAAAAAAGACTGTAAGAAAAGGAGTCGTACAGAAATTTGATATTCTGTATACAAGTAGAGGACTAACAAAGAAGTTGTGTGAATCTAGTGGCTTGCATTGCTAACAACATTTGTCTTAGAACCAACCGGCACTCAACGTGCTGTTCCATTCCAAATCAAGGGCTATACTTGAGCCCAGCCAAAAATAATTCTATTGACAACCTTTGCTTCAAGGCCTAAAATGAAAGATTTCCATATGAAATTGTGAATTCCCATTTCAAATGAACGGGTACCATAAAAGGAAAAAGTTACTTAATAAAACCATCCACTAGACCAGTTTCTGTGTTATTCTGGAGAAAAAACATTGGTTCAAATTTAAGCTCGATAATAATGGTACAATTAAAGCTGTTCCATTCAAAATGAAGGACTTTTATTGAGCCTGGCCAAATGATTTTCAATACAAAAAGGCCCAAAATCAGGATCGAGTACCATAAACGGAAAACTTAGTGATTTTTCTTAGTAGAGTGAGAACTTTTTTCTTCCTTCTTCGATGAAATGAGCTTTTGGACTTGTGTGAGCTTTTGTATGGCTCAGGCCATAGTTTAAGCCAAAAGTACCTAATTTTAAACATTATCTTAGTGAAGCCATCCAAAAGACACGTTTCTTTGAAAGGAACGCATCTTTTGGATGGTTCCATTTAGTTAGTTTTCCACATTTCATTGTGGACAGCCAATTGAATACTATTTGGCCGATTATAGCCCTTCATTTTGAATGGGACAGCCTAAATCGTGCCATCATTATTCATCCCTTTTGAACAAGACATTTTGTATTAATCGTACCATTTCTTTCGTGCTGAAATTTAAAAAAAAGTTGTTTTTATGTCACCAAATTAACAAAGTACCTTGTCTTTTGGATGGTCTCATAGAATAAGTATCGAAGGATAAGATAAGAATAAAAAAAAAAAAATTCTGAGCTATTGTGTTCAAACACTGAGTGAGGGTGACATAATTAAATCACGTTTAAGTTCTAACTTTAGGTATATCTTTAAGACACAAAAAGAGTGCTCAATCTGGCCATTCTGACCTCGTGGGAAATTCAAATGCGAATCAAATTTCGACTTTGAGAAACGACTTTGAAGAAAAAACTTCCTTCTTCGATGAAATGAGCTTTTGGATTTAGTTGAGCTTTTGTATGGCTCAGGCCATAGTTAAAGCCAAAAGTACCTAATTTTAAACATTATCTTATTGAATATTGTTGATTTACGTGAATTTCTGGAAAAAAATAATTCTGCCATTTTTCACATGAATAAAAATAATTCTGCCGGCTGGATTTTTTATTTATAGTATGCCATCACTGCACAGGAGTGAAGTAGAACGAGTAGGGGAGAGAAAAGGAAAGAATAAACGTGAGAGCCAACTGATCGACGGTGTTTCAAGCCGCCAAGACTTGGTCGGCCATTTCCCTGGACATCACAGAACACAAACAACAGGACGCGAAGTTCAGCTGACCCGGATTCCAAAACGATCCCAAAACCGGTTCGGCTCTGAATCAAACATCACTTCAGAACAACGAAAGATAGCGCTCCTTTTTCTGCCATAGAGTTTCACGATTCGGCCCGATTCACGACATCTGGTGGTAAGAATACACAGAACCGTTGGTGTAGAAATAAAAAAATAGTAAAGACATACAAGTAAATTTGAATGACTCTCAACCAACCCTAGGGCCTTGAAATAACCGGCCATTAGGTGGAAATTCTAGAAGATTGTACTGAAATTTGATGTTAGCATTGCAAAATATCATAAATTTGGCTCATTGCAAAGTTATTGTAAGCTTTAACTACTAGTTTTTAGACCTTCTATCCGTCACCCTTAGGAGAAGAAGGTGATGAGAGAGAAAAAGAGAAAGGAGAAGCCCCCGTTTTTCGCTACACTTGCGTGACTCAGTGTGATCATTTTCAGACACACTCAAAAATGGAGGGAATGGAGATTTTAGTACAATGTTTTTTTTTCATTTGTGTGACAAAATGAACCAATATTAGTTGATCTGCAGACCAATAAACTTCAAGTTTGAGTTACGCATTGCACAATGAAATGTAAAAGAAAAGCCAAAAGTTTGTGAACGACTCATAGGAAGTGCAAGAACATAGTAGATAAAATGGCTCTCTTAGTACTCACTGGAACTACAATTTTGAACCCTGAAGGTCTAAGAAAGAAGCTTTCTGTTCCCAAGAATTTGTCAAAACTGAGGAACAACAAAACTACATCTCGCATAATACTGGGAATCAAGCTCAATGTGACAAGCTTAATGCAACTAAATGCCAACTATCAACATTTTTTAGGCCAAACAGAGAGGGAGCACTAGATTGAACACATTTAGTCCCTGTCCATAACATCGTTTGTTCATTGGGATCGTTTTGGGCTCTCAAAAGCAACAACAAACAGGTGTGGTCACATCCTCTTCTGTAAGTATATTCATGCCCAGAAGCTTAAGGATGGACCGGCAAGTAAGGAAGGGCCGATGTTCAGTGCTCTTGTTGCACTTACACACGCTCTCTCTCTGAGTTGCCAAGTTTTTTTGATTCAAAGGTTGCCAAAAAAGTAAAAAATATTTACCACTTTGAGCAAATGAATAAACAGTGACGAAAGGTATAACAATTGAGTTTTTACTGATATGTATGTTTGTATTAATTGCATTATTTTTGAAAAAGTTGTCATTTTTTATGATAATTATTAGAGACAGTTATTGTTGTATTTTTGATCGTAGGTTTTGATTTTAAGAAATATGCCGAAAATGCAGATTTTCAGGTATTTGGTAATACACAAATTAGAAATTTGAAGAATGGCAAGTTAGCTATTAACTGCTGTAGTTGTTACGAATGAAACATAAAAACCTACCTTCTAAACATGTTAGAAAAACGAAAACATAATTGAGTTAGTCAGTCTAACCCAACGCGAAGAATATGAAAATTTAATGACTTTGAATGGCATGTTACACATTTTGGCAAGTGGTTTTACTGGTAATATCTGTCCATTGACACACATCATTTCATTCCTTGCAAACAAAATTTCTTCCCAACTTTTAGTGATTGAGACTTTGTATTACTTCATACAATAACACTGCACGCCATCATTGAACAGATTTGAAGCAGAAGGCTCTTAGCAATGACTGCGATTATGATAAATCATTCACCTGGATCACAGAGAGTTCGGAGGATTTTTTAAAATTCTTGTACCACTGAAAATTGACATCCTTTTTTTAAATTTTTTATCTCACGTCTCTGGTCTTTCTCGAAATAAACATAGAAATTGCTTAGGGTCGTCAAATGCAGACTAGTTGAGCGACATTCAAGTTTTCCGAAAGATTTCCAAATTCTGAAACAATCTTTTGGTAACCTGAAAAGTTTAGGAAATGAAGACACAGTTTTGCCCAAGTGTTTGTTCACTTTTTGTTTAACTTAATCATGGACACTGTTGGTTACCTCTTGCTTTCTGTATTGGACTACAGGAATGTTTTGAATCTGTTACTACGTAGTCAGGCTGAATTCTTAGTCAGCCATGATGGTCTAGGAAGCAAAATGAGGGCGTCCGCTTTACTTTTTTTTTCTTCTTTTTTTTTTTTAAATTCTTTTTCCTTTTTTTTTAAAAAAAGGAAAAAGAAAGTTTTAGGGTGGGAATCACAAGGTGTTCCTCAAGGAACAATGCTAATATTTATATTTTATATATTTTATATATTTATATTATTATTTATATATTTATGATTTTTAATATTTTTGAGTATTTTTCCATCAAAATGTTGGAAAAATATACCCAGAGATGGCTATATGCCTATATGGGTGGCTCTTGTGATTCCATGAAGTTGAAAATGGCGTATTTTCTCATCAGAAAGCAGTTCTACGAGTGCTACATTGCCGTCGAGAAACAACCAAAACCCAAGCAACCAAAACTTGACCATGGTCATCAAAATGAAGATTACAACTGATCTGACTGATTCCACTTGTCGAGATCAATTTAGAGTCAATAGGCAGTTGGTTGGTGCGCCACAGAACGAGGTTTAAAAGAACTTAATAAGAGAAACTTCAGACCAAGCTCTTAAGTGATGTGACATCGCGGTTTTATTAACCTCATGATGCAAAGGAAGCTGTGGGATCCACAAAAATGGGTTTATACAGTTTATACCCTTCCTTTTGTCCATGTTTCACCTATTTAAGCGGTGAATTGTCTTAATTTAAATGAAGAAGTTGGCCAATGATCAAGTCCTTGCTTTCTACAGTTAGAAAGGATATTGACTATCTAAGTACCAATGCGTGTTCAATGAGTTCGTCAATATATTCACCAAGAGCCAACAATCATCCCTGTTCAAGCCAATCTTGACTATTTTTAGTTCCAATTTGTTCCAATTTTCTTTTTTGGATAATAAGCACATGAATCGTCTGTTGCGCGATAAAACACTTTTTGTTCCTACTTTTCCCGTCACTTGGTACAAGAATTTTTGCAGTATTACATTGACACGTGTATGACATACTCTTCATGCATAAACTGGCATTTTTTATCCTCGAGTGTTCAAAACTCTGGGCATTTGCATATGTTCAATTTTAATGGATGAGTGTAATCGAACGAATTCATCTTAGGATTCTGGGGCCAAAATGGCTAGGGATGCGTCAGAGTCAAGACTTACCCTCCATAAAACTTAATCAAAATTCGTGAGCCCAATTCGTTTTCTTCTTTCTTTTTTCATTTTTCCAATCAATTGAAATACACTTTTCCCCACATAGCAATCTAAACTATAAAATGTCCGAACCTAGTTCTGATCCATCCCTAGCCATTTTGGCCCCAGAATCCCCAGCTGAATTCGTTCATTACACCCATCCATTGCCAGATTCTAGATTATTTGTCCAGCTCAGGGTTGCCAATTTGTATCAATCAGAGTTCAAAGTTAGGTCAGGGTAAAAAAAGATTGACATTTCAATGCTTTTCTCATGAAAATGTTATTTGGAAGGTTATGGTTAATAAGAAAGGGCTCAAAAGGACTTGTTTTTTTATTTCACCCCCAAAGTACTGAAATATTGGTTAGAAGTTAGATCAAATCGGCAGGTCTGGAATATTTCAAAATTAGGTTGTCATTTTAAATTTAACCAACAAGGTTTCAAAATTATTTGATCATTAGGAAATTATGAAAGAAAAAAAGGAAGAAAATAAAACAAAAAGAAAACAAACCATACAGGAATTTGATATTTTGTGTTCAAGTAGAGGATTAACAAAGAAGAAAGAAGTATGTAGTGGCTTGCATCGCTAACAACATTTGTCTTAGAACCAACCAACACACAACGTGACTGGAAACCGAAATCAAAAGTCATTGAATCGGAGGAGAAACTTCAGGAGGCCAATGCTCAGGTGTATTGTGAGTCTCTCCAGCCCATCTTGTTGACCCAAAATCTGGGAAAAATGGGCTTTGCAAACCCATTCATAAAACCTCCAGGCATTGCTTAAAACTGAATGGCATAGCAGCATGATAAATATTTTCATGATCTGAAAAATTATGATGAAAACTGTTGGAAATTGCCAAAAATGTAACTTTTAAGGAAAAATATAACTCAATATAAAAATGTCACTTTTAGAAAAAAATACTTCTCTAGACAAAAATTCCACTTTTGGAGAAAAATACTAGTGAGAATAAAAATGCCACTTTTAAAGAAAAATACCATTCAGAATACCACTTTTGGAGAAAAATACCACTCGGTATAAAAATGTCACTAGAATGAAATATTGCCATGGACAGGGATAGATGCCATTTTGCCAGATAATGACACCTAAATTTGCCATCAGGAAACCATGGACAGTATAATAATCTGTTCTCTTAACAACGATGCCAGGTGGCAGTTTTTGTTGTCACTATTTGAAAAAGTGGCAATACGAAAAACTTGTAGGCAGTGAAAATTTTAAATGTCAGTAGGGGGAGAAAGTGGCAGAAAATGGCAGTAACAAATTTATAGCGGCAGTTGAAAATTTTGTGTGTTGAATGTGAAAATTTTCTTGAAAGTGTGGTAGGATATTTTGTTATTGGCAACACTGATGGGAAATAAACAAATATGACAAATAACAAACAAAGACAAACAAACGACAGCATACTAAACAAATACATATCACAAACAAACAAATCGAAAAAAGAAGTCAACATGTGTTGAATGTTTTGTTCTCCCAACAAATCAGGGCAAAAAAGGTCAAAAGTAACTTAAGCTTTTGAAAACCTTGTACAGTCAAAACAAAGAGCTCCAGTTGTATGAAATATCTCTTTTGAATCAATCAATTCTTTCAAGAGCACAAATAATTGTGGCGAATATAATCTTTAGATTATTGCATTAAAAATCACCACAAATGTTTTTATTTGAGAATGGTACAAATTTACCCCAAACAAACAAAGAAATGGCCAATTTGGTTGCATAGTAAATGGCAGGATTTCAAACATCTTTTGGCAGTGCCGGGTTGAAACCCTTGGCAACGCTGACTCTTACACAGCCATCCATAGACTGCCTGTATTATTCAGACGGCCAGCCAGGAGGAGTGCACACTAGAGTTAGTTGATCTGAGGCCCAGCAAATAAGCCAGCTAGAAACTAACTGCCGA
>JAAGOF010000122.1:19155-38585 GCA_010645155.1 Tigriopus japonicus
TGGCCAATTTGGTTGCATAGTAAATGGCAGGATTTCAAACATCTTTTGGCAGTGCCGGGTTGAAATCCTTGGCAACGCTGACTCTTACACAGCCATCCATAGACTGCCTGTATTATTCAGACGGCCAGCCAGGAGGAGTGCACACTATGGACATTAATCCACACGCACTTTCCTCTCGGAAGGGTGACCATAATTTGCATATCAAAATTGTATTCAATCTGACCCACTTTAGTCACACTCAATTCGCGCGAAACAATTACAAAATGTGACGGTTATCTTTTACTTGAACAGACCTAGAGGAAAGGAAGGTCGTCCTTTCCTCTAGCACGCGTCCGTCGTCTATTTTAAGAAAGGGACACCTGAAGTAGTATGGACAGCCAAACATGTAGTTAAAGTTAAGGTGTTGGGTTTGAAAAGTTTAACTGTTACAGGCTGACTGTATAATTTTTAGGAAATAAGGAATAGGAAACTAAATACGGTTGATCCTGCATTGGCTTCTCTTCATTTTTGGTGGCACTAAAATCATGATTCTTGGAACCATTCTAAGTAACTTTGCATTTTGTATTGTTTTTACTCCATTTCTACGAGAACTTTTGAGATTTCTAATCTAATTTGTCAACCTGTAACAGTCGAGCTTTTTAAACCTAACATCCTCCCTTAACTTCCTACTTGGCTGTCCATGCAACATAAGGTGACCTTTTCCTGTTTTTTGAATATTTTGAATACCAAAATCCCGTTATCTGTTGACTGACCATACAAGAACGTGTCATGAATAAAATCAAATCTCATTTAACTTACACTCTTTTGGCTTGTTGACACTTTTCGAACTATCTGTAGTTCTATCCATGCTCAAGATCCTCCAAGAGGTCACTCAGAAGCAATCTCATATGGAAATCAGAAACATTTTGTTGTTTTTTCGCGAGAAATGAGTGTGACTAACGTGAGTAACATTAAACACAATTTTGATACGCAAATTATGGTCACCCTTCCGAGAGGAAAGTGCGTGTGGATTAATGTCCATAGAGTGCACACTAGAGTTAGTTGATCTGAGGCCCAGCAAATAAGCCAGCTAGAAACTAACTGCCGAGCGTCTGAGCGATCCCAACCGATCCTCGTTCATCAGCCGAAAAGTCGTGCCACAGCAGGAGCCAACCAAACAGCCAAGTCAGTCAGTCAGACAGACATATAGAAAGACAACAGATAGCCTTTGGAACATTAGAAGGAAACGCCCACCCAGGCCTCCTTCTAGGCGCCAAACTGGTAAGACCCACAAAAACATTTCACCCCGTCAGCAACAATAACAACGGGCACCTCATGGCCACGGGTGGCAAAGAAGACGGGGAGGAAAATAGACCCTACTAGGAGCCAGCCGCAGGCTCAAACTCACACACACAAGAGAAGGAAGGAAGCAAGCAAGCAAAGAAAGACGAAAGAAGAAAGAAAGAAGGGCGGGAGGGAAAAAAGGCGGTTGCTCCCTCCTGTTCAAGGATTGATTTTTGAGTTGATTGCCAAGACAAAATTTCAGTTCATTTGGGCGCCTTTGGCCACTCCACCCGCTGTTTTTGGGTTGTTGGATGATCGCCATGAATCGCGTTAGAAAACGAAGGCGTTGTCGGCAGGGTTGCCAACTGGCGATTTTGAAACGTGTCTGGCGATAGAAAAATTAATCTGGGGAAATCAGCTCATCTGGCGATTTTGATATCACTGGCGATAAATTTGGCGAAATGAGCAAATGGCGAAAAATTAGGCGAAATCGGGGAAATTTGGCGAAAAAATTGGCAAAATCGCCCATTTTTGGCGATAACGCAGGCAAATTTTGTTTCTCTCTTTATGGTTTTGACTTTCATTCTGACTGAAAGCCAAGGATTAAATATATTAGATGACAATCACTAAAGGGGAAGGAAAATATCTTACCCAAGTATTGTTTCTTGATTTGATTGTGCTTTTACCAAGAAAAAGAAAATTTTGTTTCCCTCTTTTGAAGTAAAACTTACTTCCTCCCTCTTTGCGACAAATCTATCCATTACCTATTATAAATTTTTAAGTCTCATCTAGACGACTTGTTATCCACTACTGTGACCTGCCCTAAGTTCGGGCAGCTAATTCCAACTCCCTTACAGACCAATGCTCTTGTAAGACATGACTTTTCCCCACTCGGGTTTTATCTTCTTTTTGACATTTACATGGAATGACATTCAGTGTACCAGTTAAAATCGGTAAAAAATGCAGACTAGAATTTTTAACATGAGAGTTTGGGAAAAAGAGACTGTTATGAAGTCAATAGCTTCGGCAAACGCATGTGTAACTGATTGTGAAAAATTCCCAATTTGATTTTCCTAATGGTAGGGCCAATTGAAATCCTAAATAATTTGTTTATCCTACTATTTTGCGATTGCGCCCGTTTGGTTTTGGCTACGCCCTCTTTATGGTTTACTACTCAATCTATTATCATATGGTCAAAATACAGGGCATGAACAATGTCATTGGTATAAAAAATGGTGTTTTTTTACTATTTGAGTGATCACGTTACATTTTGGGATTTTTAATGGCAATTGGTCAGATTTCGCTAATGTTAATGTTAACCATTAACATTGCTTTTGAAGAGTTATAAATTTCATATTATTTCAGAAGAGAGTCAAAAAGATTTTGTTATTTAGCATCAATAAAATTTCAATTTCGTTCACAAATTACAAACTAAAACGCGTTCTAAGTGCTACAGATAAAAATTTATGAAGGAAAGTTAATATGGTGGCATTCCGTTTTTCTTCGAGAACTTTTGTCATGAAATGTGTATCAAAAGATAAAAGTTAAAATGAAATTGAAAAACAAAACTGAAGAATTGACCATTTGAGGTATTCCTTGAAGGTTACTTCAGCATGATTAACTATTTATGTACATGAGGTTGTTAGAAAAAAGAAATTTGGCGAAAATCTGGCGATTTTTCAAATGAGGTGGCGAATTCTGGCGAATTTCGGTGGCAAATCTGGCGATTAAAGCCGTCGAAGACCTGGCAGCCGACAACTTGTCGGCTGCAAAGAACTCTCTCTCTCTCTCTTGCTCTGAAAACTAATAGGGCGGGATGAGTGGTGCTCGACGCTGCAAAGAAAGAAAACAAGACGTGTGACTAATCGGGCCTTCGGGTGGCCTCGATCAGGGCAATCAATGAGTTGAAGGCAATTCCAAGCCTTGCGTCCCATTGAGAGTTTATTTCTTCTGTTGAAATCGCAGAGTTGGGCTGATGATATTGACACGGCGTGTTGAACGATGAAGTCAACGACTGGAAACTTGTCGACATCGCACATTTAGTCCCTACCGACTAGTTCTTAAACTGGGGGCCCGGAGATCCGCCAAGGGGGGCTGAAAGATTTTAGAAAAATGCCAAAATAGGCCAAGTTGACAAAACCTAATTTTTATGCATTGAAATATTTTGAATATTGATGGAAAGAGGCGGCCCTGGGCTTCTCAAGTAGCATTTAAGGGGCCCTGGCTCAAAAAAGTTTAAAGAACCACTGGACTAGATGAATCGGATCTATGTCAGGATGTGTGAACAATCAAAGAATGTGTTGTCCCGACCGACCGCCTTTCACACAGTCGTCACGAAATGTCCCGAAAAACCCTGGACTTTTGGGAGGATTTGTCAGTTTCTTTTTTTGATTCGAACGAACTTTGAGCGAGTGAATGCCTGAGTAAATGCCTCCCTCCCACTATTATCTTCGTTCGAGTTTCAACGAACTACCATGAGTCAATAATGTAGGGAAACACAACATGCTGAGCTCGACCGAAACAGTGTCTGAGTGGTCATTGATCAACGTTATTCTGTTCTGAACTATGTTTAAAAAATGAATTAATCCACGTGAGAGTATAAAATCGCAGTTGTTTCCCCTTGGGAGAGCCTGTCCAAGACCTTAGTTTGAAGCCTGTGTCTTGGGCTGCGTAGGCGAGATCGTAGCGGGTTGGATTGAAAGAGAAATTGTGCAATCTCACGATTCCACCCACTCCAAAGGTAGATGCTCCTTTGTCATCTTCATGCTAGTTGTTGTTGCTTTGTGTAATTGTGTATGTGTTCATCGGGGAATGGGGACAAAACGGAGGAAATTTATACACGAGGAAGACGTGACCTGACTTAAGGTCTTGCCTAAAGCTTTTTGGGACGGCCTAGTTTCAGATCTCCATAGATCTACATGTGCAGAGGAAAAAAAGGGGGCGGGAGTCGAGCAAATTCAGGAAAGGTTGATGTAAGACTGTTATGTAAGTGTGATGTAAAAAGTTTTCTCGTTCAGCTTGGTCCTAAATTCGCCATCATCTTGTACTGAAGTATTGGACGTTGGTCAAGGCTTCTTCTTGTTGCCTCGCGTTATCGAGTAATACGATGATCTGTGATAACCTGAGAAGTAGGGCTCGGATAAAGTTGTTGTTTTTTTGGCCTAAAGTTGCAGTTTTTTTAGTCCTAAGGTTGCGGTATTTTTGTTAAAAGTTGACAAATATTGCCACTTTCTGGCCTAAAGCCGTCACCTCTTTGATTAAAATTGTCAAGTTTGGCCCAATTTTTGTCTTAATTCTGGGCAAAAGTTTGTTATCTCAAATTTTCCTAAACCTTTGGCTGCGCAAAAGAAACGCAATTTTGCTTTGCACAAACTATTCTAGAATGTAAAAAAGCATCAATACTTTGAAGAGTTCTGAAAAAGTACGTATGAAACATTATTTCGAGCAAAATCCCACAGAATTTTTAGTAAACCAAAGCATAAGAATTGCCAACAGTTACTGTTTGTTGCGAAAAAATCGAAAAGTTGCTGATATTTTTCTATTAAGGTTTTTATTAGCAATTTTAGCAATTTATTTTAGCAATTTAGCAACTTGATCCAAGCCCTACTGATAAGTGAAAAATTAGAGCAGGAGTGTATTTTGAGCCCACTTGTACTTGTAGCCCGTTTAAGTCTGCTCGAGTTTGGCCTGAATTCACTTACTGATTGTTTACCTCCCCCTTTTTCCATTGTGTCATTACAGATTGCCGCTCATAGGATACCTACTAGCTAGCCTTTGGAATTTGCTCTCGACTCGAGTCTTTTGAAGAATCCACCTACTCTCATTTACCTTGGGATCATAGTGGCGGAACACCAAGTGTCACTCTTCTTTGAGATAGCTGCATTTGTTACCTCCTCCCTGCCCATTTCTTCTTGAGATACTGCTATTGGTGCTGCTACTACTACCACTACTACTATTATTATTACTACTACAACAACTGTTCTTATTGTTGGCGTTGCTCCCAAAACTTCCAACATCATCATGCCGAAGCCTGTCAATGTTCGCGTCACGACGATTGATGCGGAGTTGGAATTTGCCATCCAGCCTAATACTACAGGCAAGCAACTTTTTGATCAGGTTGTCAAGACCATCGGGCTGAGGGAGATATGGTTCTTTGGCCTTCAATACACTGACTCGAAAGGTTATCAGACCTGGCTGAAACTCAATAAGAAAGTGCTGAGCCAGGACGTGAAGAAGGAATCACCCCTCCAATTTAAGTTCCGAGCCAAGTTCTATCCCGAGGATGTGGCTGACGAACTCATTCAAGACATCACCGTGCGCCTGTTCTATCTGCAGGTAATGGGTTTGAATTTTGCATTGCCCTGACAAATCTGACTACAACATCAATTTTATCTTAGGTTAAGAACGCCATTTTGTCGGACGAAATTTACTGCCCTCCCGAGGCTTCCGTCCTTTTGGCCAGTTATGCAGTTCAAGCCAAGTATGGCGATTTTCAAAAAGATGTTCACACCTCGGGTTTTCTGACCAGTGATCGTCTTCTGCCGGAGCGAGTAATGCAACAGCATAAGCTCACTCGAGAAGAGTGGGAGGAACGAATCACCAACTGGTACATGGAACACAAAGGCATGCTTAGAGAGGACGCCATGATGGAGTACTTAAAGATTGCCCAAGATCTGGAGATGTATGGGGTCAATTATTTTGATATCAAGAACAAGAAAGGCACCGAACTGTGGCTCGGCGTGGATGCGTTAGGTCTTAATATCTATGAAAAAGAAGACCGTCTCACGCCCAAGATTGGCTTCCCTTGGTCGGAAATCAGGAACATCTCCTTCAATGACCGGAAGTTTGTCATCAAGCCCATTGATACCAAGGCGCCCAATTTCGTGTTCTTTGCTCCCCGATTGAGAATCAACAAGCGCATCCTAACCTTATGTATGGGCAATCACGAGCTTTACATGAGAAGGCGCAAGCCTGATACCATTGAGGTAAATCGGATTGGAGGAATAGGTTCCAATTTTTGTGGTGAAACGTGTTTTAATCCCTCTCTATCCCAATGTAGGTTCAGCAAATGAAGGCTCAAAACCGCGAAGAGAAACTGGCCAAGCAGCAAGAGAGGGAAAAATTACAGCGCGAGATTGCAGCGCGAGAGCGTGCCGAGCGGATTCAAGCCGAATACGAGGACCGCCTCAAGGCTCTTCAATCGGACATGGAAAAAAGGCAAAAGGACCTGATTGAGGCCCAAGATCAGATTCGTCGGTTGGAGGATCAACTCCGTGAAACCCAAGCAGCCAAGGATGATCTGGAAAACAGCCAACGGGAGTTGCAAGACATGATGAAACGCTTGGAGGAGAGCAAGAACTTGGAGGCCGAAGAGCGGGCTCGTTTGGAAGATGAAATTCGGGCCAAGCAACAGGAGGTGTCTTCGATTTATGAACAAGTGCAGAGCAAGGAAGAAGAAAATCTCGCCCTTCAAAGGGAAATGCAAGAAGCACGGATGAAGCACGAGCAAGCCACCCAAGCGTTAGTGGCTGCTAGCACCACCCCGAGACATCACCACGTAAATGACCACGATGACGATGAAGATGACGACAACGATGACGATGACCACCGCCACCACGAGGGCGAAGACGACGATATGCGCAATGGCGATACCTCCCGAGACCTCCGCATGGATAGTGATGACATCAATGACCCAGTCAATGAGCGTCTCACCCTGGCTGAGCGCAACGAACGCCTTCAGAATCAACTTAAGTCTTTGAAAGAAGATCTGGCTCACACGAGAAATGACGCCGGTGAGACCACGATGGATCGCATTCACAAGGAGAACGTCAAGCAGGGCAGGGACAAGTACAAGACCCTTCGGGAAGTGCGAAAAGGAAACACGAAGCGACGAGTTGATCAGTTTGAAAACATGTAAAGCAAACAAACACGCCCCCCGATCCAAAAATACCCACACCCACTCACACCAAGTAGAGGCTCCCTCCGACCAGTCGCAGATGTCGAGAATTTTTTCGTCATTTCCCGGGAGGAAGGAGTTGCAATCAAACGATCTGTAACCATGATCTGGAGCTCCGTTTTTAAATTGAATTTCTGCAGAGAGCACTGCTTCATAATTTTTATTTTTAATATTATCATCTCCTTCGTCATCGCTATTACTATTATTGCAAACTACTTCCACGAAAATTTCTGTGCTAGCTCTTTTTCTTCTTGTACGCTAGTTCCTTGTCCCAGATATATTCCGATCGATTCCAACATATCTTTACATATTAAGAGAAAGAAGTTTATTTTTTGCCTTGGCCCTCTCGTCTCGAAGATGCTTACTTACGGTAATCTTGGAAACTTATCATTCCGTTCTTCCACTCGCTACTCTGTGGTGATACAACGTTGTGATATAAATTTGCATTTCCATTTCGGCCATGAACTCTCCCTCCAGACGTTGGCAAGTCGTCTTCAGTGGTTTGAGCCGCTTCTTCAGTATGCCCAATTTTCAGGAATGTCCCAAAGTATCACACTAAAATCGATCATTGCGCCTGGACGTCTCTGCATTCCACAAAACTTTGGACAACCGAGGCCAAATTCTGAAGTTCAGTCCTGTCTTATTTCCCTTGATTTGTTCATACTGACTACTTGGCGAAATTCGCTGTAGACTTAGGAAAAGTGTGTCCGTCCTGTAGTGTGTCTACTCGACCTGAATTTTCATGTGTGATGCTACGAGAAATGGAAAATATAACTAACATTGGAGAACCAGTGTGTAGGATGACGGCTCTGTTTATTTTAAGGCGATATCTGGAGGCAGGAAAAACAAACAAATTAACAAGTAATTCAAAAGTGTCCAGTTTATGATGCAGGGATGGTCATTCATAAGCGGTCAAGCACTTTAGGTTGAAACTGTAGCCGATCTAAACCTTCGAGCATCAAGGCATATCGAAGTGGCTCCGCCGATCTTAAAATGGATACAATGGCTAAACATTCAGAGAGAACGATCGGGTCACTTTCTATTGCTGGCTGGTGGTTGACCTCAAATCGAATTAGTGATTGAAGAATCGATCGGAGGTGAAAGTCAATTTTCCCATCCATCTGACCAACAACGAGCCGAATGATCCCCAGAACTTCTAAGGCTTCGGATTCAGTCAAAGAGCCGAGACCGAGACATCCATCTAACACTGAAAATAATCGCGAACACCATCGCCGCATGCGAAAACCTAGAAGCACTAATGTTCGTCGCAGAGCCTGTAGCTCAAGTAAGCGACCAGCATGTGTCCAGTTGCTTTGAAGCTGGTCCAGAATGACCCTTGCAAACTGATCACACTCATTAAACGTAGAGTTCTCTTGAATCGTGTTCCGTTCAAGAACTTCCAGAGCAAGCACAAAAGACGTCCAGGATGTTAGCCTCACCTCCACATCTGAGCTGCGTAGTTTCCTTTTGAAAGCGTTCACAATCACGTGCCAACGACCATTGGTCATAAGTTCCTGACAAGTTACAAATTGAAACACTTTGGTGAGATTGAGTAAGCCCCATTGTTGATGGGGCGGGTACCAATCATCGGTTATATTCAACAACAAGGGAAGGAAAAGTGACAAATTCTCACTTAACCATGGCGGCATGAGCGTTAACTGGTCAAAGAACCAAACCCATGAGACTGTGGCGGCCAGATAACTTCGCCAATCGGTCCAATCTCGAGTCAGAGTCCGGAGATCGGACGAGCAACGACTTAAAATTCGCCCGTGCCAAAGCATGATGATGTCCGCCATATGGACGCACTCTAACTTGACTTTCAACATACTTTGTATCCGGTAACTAAGTTTTAGCGTTTCGGGTGTGGTCCACACTTGAGGTTGGGCGTGTTCGCCGCACAATCGCAGGATAAGACACAGAGTAGGAATGTCATTCGGGCTATCCGTTACCTCCCAGCTCTCGAGCCAACGCTGAGAAGCTTTAAGACCTCGACAAATTCGAGTTCGAGTGGAGGCAGTCACGTCCGACGATTCGAGCGGCCGATCAAGTCCCATCGGCAAAGCGGGAACCAGCCCCCGCTCGATGGTTTGGAACTCACTCATGCTAATGGCGGATGAAATGCTAGACGGACGAACCCTCCAAATGTGTCGGGAGCGAACCACCGCCTCCGAAGCGATCGGCTAACCCTTCGACCCAATCCGTACACTGGGTGGCTCCGAAATCCGTACCCGACCGATCGGTCGAAGTTCGAGTTGGATGGAATAAATTGACCTGAAAACACACCAAAGCGACACGGATGAGCGAAGCAACATTTCCATCATCGTCATCATGAAAATGATGACTCATCGTAGGCTTACCCCCAATTGATAACAACGACCGAGCTTCCGGCTTTCAAGGGGCTGACAACGAACGCACGAGGCCACGTGGTCCACGGAGGAAGCCGGATCAAGGGCACGCCACAAATGGGGATGCCAGGCACTGGCAGGATCCAAGTGAGCCGGGACACCTAATGCCCGAAGCGTGGCGCCCACCCAAGGTTCAGCGCCCGAGGGGGTTGTCTCAACCGTCAAAGAATCAGCCGTGGAGCGAACAGCAGGGGATGTGTTGGCTGGGGTCTGGCGCCGCTGCCGCAAAGTCTGGCCTGAACCGCTAAGCAAAGGCCATTCTTGTCGTAGCCGTTGTCGTGCCCGCGTAAAATGGGCTTGGCCGACCTGGGCGCGCACCTCGTGCAACTTGTCCAAGTTCATGCCCAAAGGCAACATTATTCAACAGCAACAACAAAAGCAGCAGCAGCATCGAGAGCTACACTGATCCCAGGGTTGCCAGGTTCTAGGGAAGCCTCTCGGCCACTTTTGCTTTAAAATTCGGCCACTTTCGGCCACTTTTTTTGAAGCCTTCGGCCACTTCGGCCACAAAATGACAAACAATTCCTCACTGAAATTGGCGTTTTCGCCTAAAACTAAAATCGATCTGTCAATATTTTTTTTCTTTTCAAAATTTAAGGTAGCCAGAGTGGCCGCGCGTACTAATGCGTTCTTATGAGAGCCGAGTGCAAGTGCTGCCCCAGACGGCGTAGGTTCGAATCCTGTTGGGGGTCGGATTGAAGCTGTCGGAAGAAATCATTCAATTTACAGGGAATTGCATTCCTTGTAGCGGTGGTAAAAAATCGCAAAAAAATATTTAAAAAAAAAATTGAAGTTTGAAAAAGTCTGAAAAAATGCAAGCATTCAGTTTAACACCAAAAATTGGGAAAAAAGTCTGAAAAAATACTTGTTTCACAAGAAAGCAAATTTCAATTCCCTCAATTAACTTTAGGCCCAGCCTCCTAAATAACATTCCTAATTCCAACATTTCCCAGTAAAAAGATTCTTTACTTTAAAATTGTTATCCAATTGATATAGAAATTTGTTAACATAATGAGGTATTTTTTAGATCAAGAAAAATAAGAGTGATGACTTATTAAATGCTAGGCTGTGTGAGCTTGACTGGTCCATTTCTGATTAGTTTAACAGTGATTGACGATTTGAGTAACCAAATGAAATCAAAAGTTTCTTAGGAAAGAGGGTTTAATATCAAATGGAAGTCACATCAAACAAAAATGTCTACTAAAGGTGTCTCTAGTTCCAAAATTGACCATTTCATCAAAGTTTGTAAGTGCCCAATTTTGGACACAAACTAAATGTTTTAAGCCTATGTATACCTAGATGTCCATGCTCTGGTAGGCAGAAAATGGCACGTTCAAATGTAGTAAGATATCGGACCAATGCAGGATCCATTTTACAAAAAATATAAACTTTTTGCTTATCTTTTTGTTATTTTCGGCCACTTTCGGCCACTTTTGGATATGGCCGAGGAAGTATTTTTTTCTCGGCCAACAGATCTCAAATTCGGCCACTTTCGGCCACTTTTGGATATGGCCGAGGAAGTATTTTTTTCTCGGTCACCAGATCTCAAATTCGGCCATTTTCGGCCACTTTTGGACGTGGCCGAGAGAATTTTTTTTTTCTTTCGGCCACAGGGTTTCAAATTCGGCCACTTTTGCCAAAGCACAGAACACAGTTTTGCACATTAAATAACTTTAAAACAAATATTTGAACATTTTCTTTTGTTTACTTTCAAGTGCACTAAGGTTGAGGGTGTTCTAAACTATGAAGATTATTAAAGAAAACAAACATTTTTGTTCTCTAGATGGCACCTCTATTGTTTTGAAGGAACGTCTACGCAGTGCTAGTAACGTCATCTATTGATTTTACATGAAACTTTCACCCAAATAAATATCTCTGAATTGCTCAAGGTTACCAAAATGTTTTAAAAGACATGGAGGATTGTTATTTCCGTGTTTAATCACAAGGGATTATAAATTACCTAGTGCCCACATTGAAAAAGATGAGAATATGCCATGCTTCCAACGATTGCATTCGTGAATACTCTTCATATCCAAAAAAATCACTTTTCTCCACAATTGAAATCAATAGTAACTCATACAACCAAATTGATGTCTTACTTTCTTAATTCAGCTACCCTGGTAGTTTTCGTTCCACATGCAACGTAGAGACGCTCTAGTACACTGAAGTGCTCTTGATGCCAGCCCTGCACAAACGATTATGTGCAGGGAAACTGAAAATTTAACGAGAATTTTTCTCTTAAACAAGTCTGCCAACATGGAGAGTATTTCTTTTATTCATATACTTAATATATAATTTTGAGTTTTTTTTGCTCAAAAACCCTACGAAAAACTATCAATTTGTTTTCAAGTAGCTTTGCAAAGAAAGAAAATTTGGCTTTCAATGGAAAAATATTGAGGCCTGTCCAGAGGAAGCCGAATATCTTGAACAGCAATCCCCACAGATCATATAATGACTAGATGTCGCATTGGCCTTCCGTCGGCGAGAGAAAAGGGACATCACTTGGCCTAGCTGTGCTAGCTTCAAAATCTTAGGGCGACTGCCTGCTCAGAAGTAACGACGCTCGCTCGCGTCGAGAACAAAGAACGTACGGTGCGTTGAGTTTGTTCAGGATTTGGCCACGCTGGCAAAATTTTGAAAAGTTTGAAATTCCCACCATTTTAGGGTGTAGTGTTATGTACCAGCTGATGAAGCAAAGTTGTCCCCCTTTTTCTCGCACGAAGCGAGGTCTAGCTAGTGATGTGACTTGGGCAAGTAATGAGTCATCACAGACACCCAAGAACAAGTTATTGACAAGCATTACTTGGGCAATACACCAATACACTTGGCAAGCTCAAGGAAATTGGAAGATGCAGTTGCCGGCAGTTGCTCTTTGAAGAGTTAAGATACTTGCAGTGTGACTTAGAAGAAAAAATGTCAAGTTGCATTTTCGATGATCTTTTGACCTTAATAATTTAGCAATAAATAGTGGAAGTGATACAAAAAAAAATATTTCAATTTGGATAGCATTTGCAAAACCATGGTTTTTTTGTTTCGGTTCTAGGCCACACATGAATGCTTCACGTCACTAGAAGTCACACTTCTAGAACAATCTCGTTTACTCAGAGTTGCCGGCATGAAAAAGTAAAATACAAAATCTTTTTTTAGTATTCTCGAAATATTTTGTATTCCCCATGTGAGAGAATTGAAGTGTGTAATTTTCTTAAAAATACATCCTTTCAAAGGTATGGGCCCTATTTAGCTGAATCAGCCTGGTTTAGTGAAATTCGGATGGCAAGTTTATTCTTCGTTCATAGCAAATTTGGCAAACCTGTTAGCTGGGAAAAGTACTTGTACAAACACCCAAGCTATGCCAAGCTTCAGCAAGCCCAAGCACTGTGCCAGTACAGCTTGCCCAATCTCTTGTTTGCCCCGCATCACTAGGTCTAGCCATTATATGGTCTGTGAAAATGACTAGATGTCGTATTGACTTGTTCCGTCGGCGAGAGAAAAGTGACACCACTTGGCCCAGCTGCGCTAGCTTCGAAATCTCAGGGCGACCTCGTGCTCAGAAGTAACGACGAGTGTTCAGGATTTGGCCACGCTGGCAGAATTGTCATGAGTGGTCAGCTGGTACTGGTAACGATGTGAGGTCCGGACGAAAGAACAACAAAGGAGTGTTGCCAGATGTTTCAAAATCAGTAGTTTCAAGTTCAATAATGGCAAATGCCAATTAACAGAAAACACTTACCTTTCATTTTAAATGTGTTCCCCTTTAAAACAGAAAGAAAGACGTCTTAAGATATTGCCTGAAGGAAAATTTTCATTGTTCAAATAAGCAGTTTTGATCTGAAATTCATTCTTGCAATTTGTTTTAAAGTAAATAAAGTATTCTATGTTGAACATATGAATTGATTTAAATCTTTACAACTTAGGTTTTCAAATTTGTTTGCTGAAATGCCAAAGCATGACAGTATCATTTTGCTTCCATCTAGCCGAATCTGACTCTCTTTTCAATATTTTTTGGCAAGATTTGTTCGTAAAGTTCTGGTATCACTAGTTCGCTTCTTTTGACCGGACCTCTCATCGTCACCATTACCTGGTCAGCTTGTTGTGAGTCATAATTTAGACACAAAAACAATCATTGATCCAATCATCAGGCCCGGATTTTATAATATAAAATATTTCCCCACTTTTCCTCGATTTTTTAAATATTTTGGCTGTTTCAAGGAAAAAATAAATATTTTCTCGAACATTCTAATCAAAAAAATATTTCGGGCAAAATTGAGGAAAAGAAATGAATGACCATTGCTCAATTGAGCCTTTCCAAAATGAACTCAAAATACAACATCTCTACAAAATGGTATTTGCACTAAGATTAGACATTCACAATCAAAACTACTGTCACTTACGAAAAAGCTGTGCCATCTATTGAGGCAAATTGAAAATTGTATTGTTTAAATCAATAAATTGTCCAGTTTACCCCCCAAAAACGGCCTAATGCATCAATTTCACCAGGGACAAATTTGGAAAAACGGTGCACACAGACAGCCTTTCCAAAAAATGGCCTTGTCAAAAGAAATATTTCTTAAATATCCGCCTTTTTCCAAATCCTTTGGACTTTAGAAAAATTACATATTGGATATTTTGTCACTTTTTTGCAAATATTTTTCCGGGCCCTATTGATCATCAAACAATCATTGAACTGTGACAACAATGACAATTATTTTGTTTTCTTCAAGACCCTTATCCATCTTCAAGACCCTAAACAAGCTGAATCTGATCGAATCCAGATGTTCGGCAGTCTTCTAAATTTTGATTTCAATTTGGTACAAATCCGATCTCAAAAGTCATCCCTGAGCCAGAACTGAAAAATCTGGCCCAACTAATCCCTATTTTTGAAGCAGTTGCTTCAAGACATCATGATATATCTTGATGCCGGAGCATCCCTCTCTCAGACCGGATGGACCCTGGTCTTGACCCCCGAAATATTGGAAAGAGCGGTCTGTGATGATAGTAACGTCCGGGTTTCCAACGAGGTATATAATCATTTTTCGAAGACCATAGTCTACAGATATCACTTCCAAATCTATCTGAGGATACCTCTTTTCTACTGATGTTGTGACTCTTGATGATACAGCCACTGTCTTGATTTCGGAGGTGGAGTCCCCATGGCATAACACTGCACAAAGGCCAACTTTGTGCACATGCACAAAGAAAAAGGTTGACTAGGAAGTGTCAAATAATGTCAAGCAGGCTGTACTGTGGAGGGATCGTGTGAGTTTCTTGAGTTCTTTTTGATGAACTTTGGTCCACTCAAACTTAGCATGTTTATGTGTGAGGGCACATAGAGGGTTTGGGGTTTCTCTGGCTATAAACGGGATAAAATCGGCGTTCTTTTTTTTCGAGTGTTAAACTTATATGTTGCAAAGACAGAACATTGTCTTTTAGATGAAAGCGTTCAACACACTCCAAGCCTTCTTCGAGCAGACCTCGTGACACATTTTCACAACGTGTCGGTCAGCACGACGACAAGGCTCGTTCTATGAACGTTACATAGCTTAAAAATCCACGTACATAGGAGCCGACGTACTTAAACAAACCCAGGTGCTTGGCACCAGGTGGCTGGCAAAGTCAATCAGGGTTGCATATTTTTGAGTGTTGGTGCTAGGGTCTGAGGGTTGAGCCTCGCCCGGCCAGCAAAGCCAGCCATCACATCGTACAAATATTTCCGATAGGCAATTTTAAGTCCGGTATCAGAATGGTTCTCCGTCTGTGGGTGTGAATTAGCGTCTAAAAGTTTCATTGAGAAAGGCCGGGGTTATATGTATCATATGTATCCCATCCTGGCCCTGGCCTTGGTTATTGTGAGGTTGAGGTGCTTAGTGAAGGAGAGTTGTGAAGTGAATGTGAAACCAACATAGTTGAAACACTTGACGATTTAAATCGGACTATTGGCAAGCGCACCGAAGATGTTTACAAAAATCCGTTGGTCAGCTGCCCTCGTTCGAGGCTTGTCAACAAATCTCAAATACTGTTCCCTCTTGTACACGAGAATTGTATCTCAGCACAAAAATGGCGTTTGTTTACACAAAGCAAGCTCAGATGACAGAGCAATGGTCCTAGAAATTAAATGCTCAGGACATAGGCATGCTAAAGGATGCCCTTTTCTCTCGTTTTCAACAATTGAAATGATGTGGTTCCTCAAAACTATATAAACTACTTCCAGACCAAAAAACAAATGAATCTTCATTTCTATTGTACAAAATGTGTTGGGGAGGGAATATTCCTTCGTGTATTTCAATTTAATCTACATAATCATGGTGCTGTTATCATTTGAAGCTTAAACTTAAGATGAGAGTTCTAATATTGGAAGGCACATTTTCGCTAAATTAAATTTCTTTTAGTAAATTCTCTATCCTAAGATTCTTCGTTCACACTTTTTAGCTAAGTCATGTTAATATAAATTAACCAGACAACTCTGACATGATTTTCTTGGTCTGACTATTCTAGAATTGTTCTATATTGTGGGTCAATGTTGTTTGTTTCTATTGGATTGTTCTCAAACTACATGTTATCACATAATTAAATAATGCACCAGAATCTTTTTTCTTCATTTTTATTTCCATCCAAAATATTGCACACAATTGGTATTAAAATTTTAACTTTTTTATCTAAATTGCATTGAGAAGGTATTATTGTGACCCTTGTTTGTTGTATATTAATATATAAATAATTGTGATTTGGATCTTGCAAAATGATTAAGGCTCAAGTCATTTCTTCAAATATTAGAAACCTGCTATGAGCTTATGAATAGCAGAAGGAACTTAACACTCAAATTATAAAAAGATGTTGTTCTGTCAAGAGATGAAATCATGCTGTTGTCAATGATCTCATCACCTTTTGAATGGCAGATGTGGCCAATCCTGCCCAATGAAAATTGGCTTGGGTTGCCTGAATGACTCATAATTTGAGACAGGCACTTTTTCCGATATGGTTTCAAATCCTGTGTTAAGAAATCCTTGGAATTGTGGATTTTAGCGCAAGCTTCAAAGTTTACCATTAGATGGCGCCAAAACAGGGGCAAAGTCATGGGAGAATAGAGCGTAGATATTTTTTAACTTGATGTGAACCTTAGTGGTTGAGACTAAAATGCCATTTTTCATCATATTTTCATCCTACTCGACCTTACGAACAATGTCTATAAGAAAGAATATCGCCAAGTCATACTGTTTGATCCTAAATTAAGGCCAAAGATTGCATCAAAATGTGAAAGACTAGTTTCTGCCGCTAGATGTCATTGAATGTCAATTCATTGGTACGTGGAATTGCTGTTCAAGATGTTCGGCTTCCTCTGGACAGGTCTCAATATTTTTCCATTGAAAGCCAAATTTTCTTTCTTTGCAAAGCTAATTGAAAACGAATTGATAGTTTTTCGTAGGGTTTCTGAGCAAAAAAAGCTCAAAATTATTTATTAAGTATACGAATAAAAGAAATACTCTCCATGTTGGCAGACTTGTTTAAGAGAAAAATTCTCGTCAAATTTTCAGTTTCCCTGCACATAATCGTTGTTGCAGGGCTGGCATCAAAAGCACTTCAGTGTACTAGTGCGTCTCTACGTTGCATGTGGAACGAAAACTACCAGGGTAGCTGAATTAATTAAGTAAGACAGAACATCAATTTGGTTGTATGAGTTACTATAGAGACGTGTAAAGGACTGGCACGATTTTTGAGCTCTTTAGGCTGATCAGGCTGCGCCACAATCGCTGCAAAAACTACCATGATCAAAGCTCTTCCAGTCTCTCCAAAACTTTGAACGCAAAATTACTCGTTATGAACAGAAATTATTCAAAGTTTTTCGTTTCTACGTCTTGCATACCACACTCAATTTGAGTTGGCATGTATGAGTAACTGATCACCAAAAAGGCAGAGCATTGCATTATCTTAAATTGCGCTGAAGGTCAGTCACCACCTCAAAAACTGGCAACACTAAAACCAGATGGCGGCCTAGTGCCGATTTAGGGAGCAGTCCACCTCTCTATTGGTTTCAATTGTGGAGAAAAGTGATCTATTTGGATATGAAGAGTATTCACAAATGCAATCGTTAGGTAATTTACAATCCTTTATGATTAAACACGGAAATAACAATCCTCCATGTCTTTTAAAATATTTTGGTAACCTTGAGCAATTCAGAGATATTTATTTTGGGTGAAAGTTTCATGTAAAATCAATAGATGACGTTACTAGCACTGCGTAGACGTTCCTTTCAAAACAATAGAGGTGCCATCTAGAGAACAAAAATGCTTGTTTTCTCTAATATTCTTCATAGGTTAGGTTTTAGGTTGGGTTTTAAGTTAGGTTAGGTTTTAAAATGCAGTCACGCAACTTAGGATTTTTTCAATGTGAGATAATAGGTAAGAAATTTATGACTCTTTAAAAAGCAATGTTAATGGTATCACGTAAACGAACGTCAAATTGCCTTGAAAAAATCCCAAAATGTAACGTGATCACTCAAATAGTAAAAAACATGTTATACCAATGACATTGTTCATGCCCTGTGTTTTGACCACATGATAATAGATTAAGTAGTAAACCATAGAGAGGGCGTAACCAAAACCAAACAGGGGCAATCGCAAAATAATTGAATGCATACTTTATTTAGTATTTCAATTGGCCCTACCATTAGAAATTTAAATTGGGAATTTTTCACAATCAGTTACACATGCGTTTGCCGAAGCTTTTGACTTCAAAGCAGTCTCTTTTTCCCAAACTCTCTTGTTAAAAATTCTAGTCTGCAATTTTACCGATTTTAACTGGTACACAGAATGTCATTCCATTTAAGTGCCAAAAAAGATAAAACCAAACCCGAGTGGGAAAAAGTCATTTCAGATAAAGGCATTGCTCTGTAAGGGAGTTGGAATTAGCTGCCCGAAAAAGTCCCTGAACTTAGGGAAGGTCACAGATAGTAAATAACAAGTCGTCTAGATGAGACTTAAAAATTTATAATGGATCGGCAAATGGATAGATCCGTCGCAAAGAGGGAGGAATAATTTCTACAGCAAAAGAGCAAAACAAAATTTTCTTGTTCTTGGTAATGCACAATCAAATCAAGAAACAATTACAGCAATTACTACTGACGTCATCATTTTTGGCGGGAAAAAAGTTCGGAAGACCTGTGTTTCTGATGAGCGTGTGAGGTTACTAAAACGAAGGTTTAGGCCTGGTGATTGCAACAATGCCCAAATTCTGCACATCTGCACAAATTGAAGTTGAAATAGCAATTCTTGACATTGTTTTTGCAAAAAGTATGTTTTGTTTCTTTTATCTATAATTTTGCTTCATAAGTTGAGAGGGTTCTTCCGAACATTGAAATTAGGAATGCCCGACTTTGAATAGCAAGATGGCCAGAGGAGATCGGTTCCTGGGGCAACTAAACCTAAAAACGGTGACCGGACAACTCGACCCAATGGAAACTCAACTCAGTGGACAACTTCAAAAGGCACAAAACAGAATTAATCAGTCAATTGAACTTCTAATAATCAAAATTTCATGGCAGATTCTCATTTTTCAGAAAACTTATAAAACATTTAGAACCTAATATTTTCAAAAGGCATTTTTGCCATTGAATATTATTTTACTGAATTTCCCACGGCCAAAAGCAGATTGTTCTTTCCTCAAATTTGATTCTTTGAATTGAAATGAATATTTGAACCACTAGTTTGAGTTTTGTGCTTTTTTCAGATTTCCACAAGCTTGACTTTCGTTGTGGGTTTAATTGTCTACAGGGTCGAGTTGTCCATTGGGTCGAGTTGTCTGCTGGGTTGAGT
>JAAGOF010000122.1:46933-65877 GCA_010645155.1 Tigriopus japonicus
AACCAAAGCATTCACACTCTTCCCTATAAAAACATCAGTTTTGGTCAACATTTTATTATCTGAAGTGCTTGGAATCTATTAGATGTCAAATATCAACATTTTGACAGGCCAAACCAAGAGGAAGCACACGATTTAATAAATTATTCATCAACTTATAGTTGAGTTGTTGATGATTCCCTCTAGATGATTATTCATGCAAAATGAATTAAAGAACAGACCACCTTCATGGAGCACTATATTATTTTCCACTTTGATGGTGTTGTTAGGTACTTATAATCGAAACAATAGGTATTTCAGGATAGGTTGAATAGGTTTGAAAATGAGTGGTGAACGTGATTTACCCAAGAGTAGGTTGCATTTAATTATCTCTAAAAGACAGATATACATACCGGAATGATATCTAGACAATTCGTCCCCTGATTTAGTATAAAATATTGAGTATTGAATCCGTAACACTATATACCGTCACTCTATTGAACCTCTTTGGGCTCTCAAAAACAACAACAAACAACAGAATTTAATAATACCAACTTCAGACAACGGGTTCAATTATACACAGATCAAGTTTCATGAAAATTGAGCGTCTTTTTAGAAAACTGTGGCCATGTTTTTAACAATGAAACTCACAGCCACAGTATCCACACTCTTCCCCATAAAATCATCATTTTTAGTCAGCATTTTATCGTCTGAAATCCTTGAAATCCATTAGATGCCAAATATCAACATTTTGATCGGCCAAACCAAGAGGAAGCACGAGATTAAACAATTTTTTTGTCAACTTATAGTTGAGTTGTTGATGATTCCCTCAGACTGATTATTCATGCAGAATGCAGTAAAGAACAGATCACTCTCATGGAGCACTATATTCTTCGCTTTGATGGTGTTGTTAGGTACTTATAATCTGAAACCATTGGTATTTCAGGATAAGTTGAATAGGGTTGATAATGAATGGTGAACGTGGTTTACCCACAAAGGGGGTGCATTTAATTATCTCTAAGAGACAGATACATAAACTAGAATGATGTTTTGACAATTTATTCACTGTTTTATTATGAAATATGGAATATTGAGTCCATAACACTTGCCTATCGTTCAGTCCATAGGGCCTCATTGGGCTCTCAAAAACAACAACAAACAGGTGTCTTCGCATCCTCTTCTGTAAGTATATCCATGGTCTGTCAGAGGGTGGGTGAGGAACACAGACTGTGGTGAGGAAATCAAGCGTTTAATCAGTGGGTGCATGCGTGTATTGTGGTGTTCCATGGAGTCCATCGAGAGAGCGAACCGGAGAGGACGAACGAGCGACGCAGTGCTTCCGTATCTTGAGCTTTTTGGAGCCTGGTTTTCGCGCTTTTTTGAGCTCTTGCGCCTTGCGCTTTTCAGGTCCCGAGTAAAAGTGGCGATAAATTGTGTTTTTGTTTTTTCTAAATCACTAAAAATCATTCGAAATACCACTAAACAAGCATAGTTTCAAACGCAGTAAGTTATGAAAAATGACATTTATATACTTTTAAAAGTAATAACAATGCTTTTTTCCGATAAAATCTGCAATGTTTGAGGGCAAAACACATTTAATTGTCTGCCATGGTAAAACAATAGAGAGCATTTGAAATTGCGATTTGTGTTTCTTGAAGATTTTACGATAGTTTGACTTGTTGTAAAATTACAAACTTATTGTAAAATAGTTGTAGAATTGTAAATTTTCGCATAATCAAGACGCACTCCTTCTTAACTTTAACGGAAATGATTTATGACGGCATTGCATCCATCCTTGGTGTTTTTTAAATTAACCACTTGCGCTTTCTCATGTGTCATGAAAAAAACTAGGGTTTTTTTTTCTTGCGCGTTTCAATCTCAAACATCTGGAGGCACTGCGAGCGAGCGAGTGAGCGAGCAACCAACTTGGAAGACCTTCTTGATTGAGGCTGCCTCGAGAACTTGGAATCAAAGAACGTGTGAACACTAGAGTGGTGGACTTTCAGACAGAACTTGTCCTTCAAACACACCTCCCTACCTCCCCACCCCCAAAGCCAGACTGCGATACGTTGATTGGATGTGGGCTCAGGTTTGTCTGTAGCCGTCGAATCCAAAGCCAGAGGGAGTGTTGTCTCTCCGCAAGAAACATCGATCGTATCTCCGAAGCCTGCTGAGCCCCTGATGATTCCCTGGATTCCCTGATTGATTGATCTAAAGGAGTCTGTCTGATTTGGCTCGCTTGATCACTTGTTCGTTCTGAGGGCGTTGCTCCCGCTCCGCTGAGCCAACGCGACGTGGCTTCTGTGATTTCCTACGCTTGGCAGTGGTTCTGGCTCGCCGAGAGTCCATTGAATCCGATCCATCAGTGGGTGGGTGGGTGCATTGAGACGGTGGAGCGGTGGGCTGCCAGCCATCCAATCGTCCCATCCCTAACCAACAAGCGGCTAACTCTCGCCCTAAGGCCGGGCCAAGGACTGGGGTCATCACTGACTGAGACCGATCCATTTCAGCCGTCATGTCCGCTGAAGGGGCGGAGCCGCCCCCGAGTGGTGCCGCCCGCGGCCCAACTCATTCAGGCAACCACGCTCAGAGTGGTACGGCCAATGTGGGCCGAGGTCCAACCGGCACTGTTGGGAATAATAATGCTACCACTCATCATAACCACCCTTCTTCCACCAATGGCCATAGTGGCGGCGAGAGCTCGCTCTCCATGATGAGCGGCGGTGGTGGCCCTCCGGCCAGTGGGTTTGGACCCGCGGCCCCCGCAGGCGTGTCCATGGGTTATTCGTCGCATCATCACCCGGCTCAGCCACCTCCGCCGCAAGAGTATGGCTCGTCATGGCGCAATCCCATGACTGCGGCCTTAGCGGGTGCGGGGGGCGGAGGCGGGCCAGGTTCAACTGGAGCTCAACCTGGCATGGCAGCCACGGCTGAAGCCTTTAGTAACTACTACTTTTCTGGTGGGTACTCTCCCTTCTCGGGTGACATTCGCGACAGCATTGCCGCCATTTGGTCGCGCACAAGTCCTTCAGGTGAAGGGGTTGCCGCCGCCTACTCGAGTGGATATGGCGCGTTTCCTGATACGTCCACGGGACAATTTGCGGCCAATGCTACGCCCACGGGTCAATTTGCCGCTAATCTGACCGGTCATTTCACTCCGGGCTCAGAAATGGGTATGTTTGGCACAGGTCCAGACTATCCGCCAGCTGCTTACGGTCAACCCCAATTTAACTACGGTCAACAGTACTCCCAGTGGCCTGAAAGTGCGGGTCTACCTAACACCAATGCCAGTAGCTCGGTTGGAAGCGGAAATAATGGCGGAATAGGCAACCGGAATGGTGTAAGCAATCCTAGAGGTACATCAAGTTATGGCACTGGATACGGAGGGGATACATTTAGTCGTGAAATGACGTCGCGACACTCTCAAGAGCGTGGGTCAGATTTATCAAATGGTATGGATACTTTGAAGCTTACCAGTTCTTCACGCCGAGGTGAGGATTTGAACGGGCATTCAGAGGGCGCCGTGTCTCATGGAAAGAAAATGTCTTGGGCCAGTGTGGCTTCTCAACCGGCTAAGCCTCAAAGTATTGTTCCCAAGACCAAGAAACCAGGGGTTCTTCCTCCGCCAACTCTGATTCCTTCGGCTTCAAAGACCTTGCCGGTGGATGCGTCTAACACGCCTCTACCCCCTTCTCCTCCGTTGGAAAACTTATCTGCAATGCCACTACCGGAGTCTGATCGAGATCGTATAGAGTCGTTTCCTTTAAACAAACGTGAGGGTCGACAACCCAACCAATCACTTCATTCACAACACCAGGACCCGGAACAACAACAACAACACTTTCAACCAAGCATCCAACATCAATACCAACCTCTAATGCAGCAGCAGCAACAACATCATAAGCAGCCACAACAAATGTTGTCACACCATCACAACAACCAGCATCAACAGTTGCAGCAACAACAACATCAGCAGCAGCAGCAACATGACCCGTCTGCTCATCGTTCAAGCCATCAAGGAAGAGGCACTGGTTCTCACTCACCTACTATGCGCAAGACTGTTAGCCACCATCCGGAGGGCGGGCGATTGAGCGAGCGGCACCCCGTTATGCACCCCTCACCAAGGGACATGCACGATTCGTCAAGAGGAGGCTATGGTGAGAAATCTGGAAGCAATAGTGGCCCAAGAAATCAGAGGCAATATTCTAATGCCAATGGGGGAACCCACATTTCGTCGGGTTCCAGTCTTGAGTTTAGATCTGGAAACGGTAGAAGTGGTCATAGCGGTCCCTTTAATAGTGGTGAGAGGAAGCGAATTGATCGCATGGCGGATTTTGGTGGGGCTGCACCCACAAGCGGAAGTCATGGGAGCCCCCCTTCCTTACAGGCTTCTCATCATCCAATCTTGGAATCTCTTCAATCACAGAACGAATATAACCCCAAGACCTTCGACTTAAATCCAAAGAATGCCAAGTTTTTTGTGATTAAAAGCTTCAGTGAGGATGACATCCATCGTAGCATCAAGTATGAGATTTGGTGTTCAACCGACCACGGCAACAAGCGTCTTGATGCTGGTTTCAAAGAAAGAAATGGCAAGGGACCCGTGTACCTGCTTTTCTCTGTGAATGGCTCTGGACATTTTTGCGGCATGGCTGAAATGTTAAGTGGTGTAGACTACAATGCCACTGGTAGCGTGTGGGTGCAAGATAAGTTTAAAGGACAGTTCAAGGTGAAATGGATTTATGTGAAGGATGTTCCAAATGGTCAACTCAGGCACATTCGGCTCGAGAACAATGAGAACAAGCCGGTTACCAACAGCAGGGACACTCAAGAAGTGCCACCAGACAAGGGAAAGCAGGTGCTCAAGATTATTCATACCTATAAGCATCAGACCTCCATTTTTGATGATTTCATTCATTATGAAAAGAGACAGGAGGAGGAGGAGGGAAAGAAGAGCATGAGTGCAGCTCCTTTGAGCGGCCATTCCACTCGTAGCAAGGATGCGAGTGATGGAGGAGGAGGAGGAGGAACCAACTATCATTCCCATCAACATGCCTCACGAAGTGCCCCCTCTGGAGGTGGAAAGGATGGACAAGAGACTCACCACGGTGGAGGTCAATCCTCGCATGGGGGAGGCCGAGGTGGGAGAGGAGCAAAGCTCACCCATTACACTAATAACCAGTTCAATAGTAACACAAAGAATACCAACAACATGGGCAGCAAGACGCAAAACTCGAATAGCCAGGGTTCCTCCAATCGACGTTAGGTGACCCCAACGGCTCAACGGCAAGTGTGTGTGTGTGTGCGCTGCTTGTGTAAGTGAACTAAGGTACTGATTTTTAATTACTGATTGATTGGACTCTTGATTGAGTGTGTTAACGATCACCCCGTCAAATAACCAGAGGTTCATGATTTCGATTGGCGGTCTGTAAATGGAACATCCGCATGCTTGTGGTGCGATTGTTGTACCCTTCAAGTCATGTCTCATTGTCACATCAGAGGTGAAGAGTACATCTTTTAAGACTACGAAAAAAAATCTTTCTAGGTATGCACTGACATGATCGAAGTCGAATATAATCTGGTTACTTAAAGAGCCACAAACCGTTCAACATCCTGGATGCTTTTTCTGTTATAATCAAACCATTTAAATGACCTGGAGACTCTAGAAATGGCAGAGCATGTGAGGAAGACATTGCCCGTTTGTTGATGAGACTTTATACAAACGGGCAATGTGTTCCTCACATCTGGGTTTTGTAATCAAGTTTTGGAGGTATTAGTTTTAAGCGTTTTGCGTTCGCTCTTTCGCGGGACCTCACAATGTTATTTTAACTGGGGTCTGTTATTTCTTACTTATATTATTTCTTAGTTAATTAAACGCCAATTCGTTAAAAAATTGTGCTTAAATGTCTGTATAAAGGGCACTGACCCTAAGTGAGCGCTTGGAATGGTTCAAGAACGGTCGGGAGACCCCATCATTGTCGCATGTCGTTCTTGGCGCGAGTGTCTTGGACGTATTTCAGGGTTCCACCAAAACGCACTACTCCTCACGCCCTACCGTAAAACAAAAATATCTTCTATGAAGTATTCTGCTCCTTACGATCATTTTATTACAAAACATTTTAAATTCGACAAAAATACTTTTGATGGCGGCACAGATCTGGCCCTACATTGCCAAAATTACAATCGTATCAAAGGACTCTCACGTCCACGATAAAAGGCCGGATTGGTTACATTATGGCACAGTTCTGATTTTCAGGATCGGCCCTTTGTCCATACAGTTGGCTTGTGCCCTGGCGAATTGTTCCTTTCAGATGATTGCCCCGTCTTGAGAAAACAGTAGCCTCTTCCTCACCATCCTTGTTCACCAGTGTAGTGGTATTCTCGTCACCAATAGTCCAACCACCCCGCTTCATAACTAAGTTAAGTGGTGGCTCATGTTCCTGCAAAAGAAAGAAAATAACATGTAATAGAGTGGCGGCTTTTCAGAGACAGTTTGAAGCTTTCAACCGTTTCTCACCTCATGAGTATCCGAGGACCAGATTGTGCAAACATCGTTTGGTTGCAAAGTCGTGGTGCGATGGAACTTATAACTAGTGTCATTGCCGCCGGTGGCGTTGGTAAGCACCCAACCACCAATATTGATCTCCTCACTTGACTTGTTCCTGATCTTGATGCAGTGTCCCTCCTTGTCCAATGGCTCAATCACCACGTCCCCTTTTCCGCTCTGGTCAAAGAGAAGCTCGGACACCTCCTCCTCAAGAATCGTAGTTCGCTTCCTCTTCACTCCACGACCACTGGCACCCACCGGGGTGGCTAGTTCTGAACCGGATGGGCTCATGCCCAAACGGGCTTCTTCGCCCTCGAGCAGTTTGCGGTAGGCTGCAATTTCCATATCCAAAGCCACTTTGATTTCCATGAGGTCCCGGTAGTCTCGCAGCATCTCTTCCATTTGTTCGTCCTTGGACTTCATCTCGGCATCCTAAGGAGGTAAAGCAAAGATCATGATGATTGTTCAAGTGGAAGCATATTTTCTATATCAAGAAGTCTGCTTTTCAACTACCTTCATGGCCATTTGGGCTCTAAAATTCTTAGCAGCCGCATCCATGTCTCGAAGTAACTCTTCCATACGCTTGGCCAGTGTGGCATTCGATGATTCGAGCTCCAAGTTTCGTGAGGTCAGACCGGTGATCTTAGTCTCCAGCTCTCTCATCTCCTGCACACTTCCAGCACTCTCGCTACGCACTCGATCCAACTTCTCTTGGAGGCTCTTCAGTTTGTTGTCGTAAACGCGAGTGAACTCATTGCGATTCTCGGCCAATTGTTGCTCGTACGTGTCTCGAAGCTCCTGTAACAAAGACAAGAGTGGAGGATAATGAGGACATAGCGATAGGTATCATTCATGAAAGGAAAATAAGCACTTACATTTAAGGACACTTGTAATTTCTCTTCATACTGCTCGCTCAACTTGCCATCCAATTCGGAGATTTCCGTCTGCTTTCGTACTCGAGACTCATTTAGTTGTTGCTCGAGCAGTTGGTTTTCAAATCGAAGGCCCTCTTGTGCAGTTTGCAATTGATTTTGCAAATCGATCCGTTTCAGAGTTTCGTCTTCTAAATTTTGTTTGGCGTTTTCCAATTTCTGCAGTAGGTTCGAGTGTTCGGGTTTGAGTTGTCGCAGTTCTTGGTCGGCATTCTTGTACTCGTCCTCCATTTGCGTGAACCTAGACATAAGGCCCTTGAGTTCCACCGTGGCCTGATTTAGGCCCTTCTCTTTGTCACGTAACTTTCCCCGCAATTCTCGATTCTCTTTTTCGAACTTATCAGCCTCGATTTGAAGTCGCGCTCGCTCTTTGGAGGTCTCGTCGAGAGCTTTGCGCAACTGCGCTATTTCAGAGACATAAGCGTTCTTCATGGTAATGATCTCCGTGGATTTAGTCTCTTCAATCGTGCTGACCTCATGTTGGAGATGACCAATCTCAATCTGCTGCGACCGAACACGTTCGATGTAAGAAGCTAGGCGGTCGTTGAGATTGCGCATTTCACGCTTTTCCTCGAGCCGGGTGAGACGGGTGGGTGAGAGTGGGCTGGGCGATCGATGCGGTCGAGCCCCGCCCATCCCGGATTCTGGCGTTTGAACGGCTGGCGTGTGCGAAGTGCTCGAACTGCTCGAAGCCGACGGACCTCCTCGCCGAGATGAGCGCTTCGTCATCGTGTCGGTTTTGGTATCAATGAGCAAGATGATGGAACGGACGGACGGACGACGACCCACTTAGTTCACTAACCTTTGAACGCTCAACCTGCAGAATAAAAATGAACATATCGATTTGTGAGAAATGCATGAATCCTGCTTGAAGAGCCAACATCTCTTCACATCATGATAGGCCCTCTTCCCAATATTATCTTATCGCAACCTCAACACCTTATCAATCACCCATATACTATCAATCAGAATTGAAAGGACCGATAAGCATTTATACCTTACAACTTCAGTTGGCTCACTTCCCGTGTTTTTAAATTTATTCAACATTTTTGCGCTCTTATTGGGCAGAAATTAATTGCATCGCGTTGACAGAGTTTCTCTGCCAGAGATCAGCTCCATCACTCCCATGAACTCTTCCCTCTGTGCATGATGGCATGGCTCTATGCGATTCTCCACTTTTCGGACCCCCTTTCTTTCTCTCTTCCTCCCACTCGTCCCAAAATACCCAAACCATCAGGCTAACTAACCAACAGAGCCCCGCAAGAAAGAGGTGGCCTAGATTCGTCTCAGACACAAGATCGGGGCGCTTCCAGACACGAGGTAATTTTTTAACGGTTTCGTCACGGCTCTTAAAGAAACTTGGGAACGGTCAGTAGGGACTGTCGTTGCGGGCCACGGGTCAAGATTGCACGTGTTTTCCGTTTTCTTGGATAGCAGGTGGCGGCACTATTTGGGAAGTGAGCGAGATGGCAAACCTCCCTCGTGGCTAGTTACCTACTCACGAACGAACGCACGCATTGGCCTCAGCCTCCCTCCCTCCCTCCCTCCTTCCTTCCTAGGTCTCAACCAGCCCAAAGAACGATGTTTGGGTGTGAAAAGCGTCTCTAGGTGTGAACTAAAGTTTGCCGGCCGGCCCTGCTGCCAAGCCTGGTTAGACAGCCAGTCAGCCACTCAGCCGTTGGATATCCTTCCAACCCCCTTTTAGGGAGTCGACCCACCACCCACATTCCTCTACCCCGCTGAAGTAAGACGACACAGGAATGGTTGGCTTTACAAAACAATGGCCTCGAGGACAGCCTCACTACGTACTTGCTGGTGAGGCCTGTTGATGTCTTGGAAGGCTTTTGGACCCCGTGGAACGGAACCTTCCTTACCTGAATGAATAACTCGGATCTTGGGAGAGCAAACTTGAGCTAATGCCCAACAGACGCCAGACAGCCGGCGGATTGAAATCTAACGAACACAGTGTGAACCAGTGAGCAAAGTTTCGGCAACCCAGTGGGGCGGAGGCTCATCTGGAAAACATGCTTTAACTTCCTCGCGCGCCTCCTGCCAGAGAGATCAGGCTCAGACAGGGTGACCAAGTGTTTTGGATTTGATTCGAACAGAATCGGAAAGAAATTAGGACAGAATCGGAAAGAAATGAAAATCTGCTCGAAGCTGTAAATTTTGTATTGAAGGGACGTTTTAGTAATGATCTGTTTTGACTAAGGAGCAGAAAAACAATTCTTAGCTTCAATTTTGATTCATGCGCATTTGTGAGGATTTTAACATAGAATCTTACGCGTTCTTTCAACTTTTGTTCACATTTTTCTAGAAGAGGCATTTTTTTGCAAATATTTTGCTCTTTTTTTTTTATAAATTTCTATTTTTCCACTTTGTTTTGCAGTTTTTGCAAATACTTGCAATTTTCCTCTCACTAAGAAATTTGAGATCAATATCTATTGAGCAGTTGAATACCTATCATTACTTGAAGACTTTAAAATGCATCGAATTATGCCATGAAATGCTCCGGCTGTATGTTGCAGCAATTGGCAAGAAAAATAATGTACATTTTCGATGTTGCAAAAATAAATGATAATTTTTCGTTTCTCTATGATATTGTTTTATTTTGTAAGATTGATATATAATATAACTTAAAACTGACTTATAAGGTATATTTTTGGATTCTTTTTTCTTTGGTACTTTTATCAAACATTGAAAGACATAAGGTCAAATTTTCGCAAAATTCTAATGCAAGCTGTTTGTTGCAAATGTTGCACTTTTTGAACCAAAAATGTACGTTGTACCAAAAGTTTATTTTTCAAGTATGCGCAGATCACCAATAACTTTTAAATTTATGTAATTCTACCTTATCAAAGATGATTTACGAAAATCTCATCAAAAAGTGAACACTTTAAGTCAGTTTTAAGTTATATTATATATCAATCTTACAATCAAGACAGAATCATAGAGAAATGAAAAATTATCATTTATTTTTGCGACATCGAAAATTTAAATTATTTTTCTTGGCAATCGCTGCAACATATAGCTGGAGCATTTCATGGCATAATTTGATGCATTTTAAAGTCTTCAAATAATGATAGTTATTAATCTGCTCAATAGATATTGATCAAATTTCGTATCAACTTATAACTAAGGTCCCTCTCAATATCTATTAATATGGTTTGGGAAAATATATTAGTTTTAATGGTTTTAAGTGAAATAATATAGTTATTTGAGCTACTTTTAATATGTATGTATTCACAAGATTAGTTTCTCAATGTATTCTGAGAAAGAAAGAGAAAGCAATGAATTCTCGATGTATTCACAACCGTGCTAAGTTTTCACCTATTAAACCAAGACTAGTCTTAACCAGACTATTTCGGAATTTTCAAGTGTTAGACTAACTATTTCGTCGAAAAAAGAACTAAAAAGCCAACATTTTTGCCATTTTCATCAACTAAAATTCTGCCATTCACTTAATGACCGACAGGGAAAGCATGAAATGACAGAATCGGGATAGAATTCATCTTCCTAACAAACAAAAAAAATCCAATTTGGACAGAATTAGTTCAGTATATATTATTCCGATAACAAAAGGTAATTGTTCAAATTTCCGAATTTAATTCGGACAGAATTAGGACAGAATATATATTTTTTGGACAAATGAAAAAAAATGTCCGAATTGGCTTTGCCAATCGTCGGACAACATGGTCACCCTGGGCTGAGCCGGTATGTCTGGGCTGGCCCGGCTTTATCTCTTGGTTGAATTTGTTTGTTCCAGCCTAGTCGGGCAAGGTGAGACTACTTACCGAATTGCCCTAAATCAGAGACGGCTTGGCCATGGATATACTTACAGAAGAGGATGCGAAGACAGCTGTTTGTTGTTGTTTTTAAGAGCCCAATGAGGCCCTCTGGAGTGAACGATAGGGAAGTGTTATGGACTCAATATTCAATATTTTGTACTAAATCAGTGAACAAATTGTCTAGACATGATTCTAGTTTGTGTTTCTGTCTCTTAGAGATAGTTAAATGCAACCCACTCTTGGGTAAATCACGTTCACCACTCATTATCAACCCTATTCAACTTATCTTGAAATACCAATGGTTTCAGATTATAAGTACCAAACAACACCATCAAAGCGAAGAATACAGTGCTCCATGAGAGTGATCTGTTCTTCACTGCATTCTGCATGAATAATCAGTGTGAGGGAATCATCAACAACTCAACTATTAGTTGACAAAAAAATTGTTTAATCTCGTGCTTCCTCTCGGTTTGGCTGATCAAAATGTTGATATTTGGCATCTAATGGATTTCAAGGATTTCAGACTTCAGTTGGTATTATTATATTAAGGTTACATATGCATTTATTCGAGATCCATTCTCCATTTTGTGCGAGATATTGGTCTGAAGGAGCTTAGTTTTGACTAATTCCCGAGAACAGAAAGCAGCATTATAAAAATGAATGGTAGGAAAAGGAGCGCTATCTAATGCTGCAACAATGTTCTGAAGCGATGTTTGCTATCAAACACCTATTTCTATCGTTTTTTGACAATTTCGTTCAAATTCACTGCAGAGCCGCACCGTTTTAAGGGCCTCATTGGGCTACGCGTCAGCTGAAGTTCGCGTCCTGTGGTGAGAGGTTCCTGGCTTGGCTACCACAGATCATATAATGACCCTTATATCATAGATATAGGCGCGAAGAGCCTAGATTCCCAACCTGAAAGCGTCATCTGTTGGTTTAGCACCGTCATCTAGTGATGTTTACCTTGAAACTCGGTACCGAGATGGATTTAGTCGTTTTGAGCCAAGTGGGCTTGCTTGTGCATGTGTGCACGACCTGTTTTTCGGTTTCAACTTCAGAGTTGCGCCACTAGGGTCCTTCGTAGGGCTGGGAGTCTCCCTCACTGGAAGTGTGGCCAAGCCGTCTCTGCTTATATGGTCTGTGTTGGCTACACTTCCAGTGAGGGAGAATCCCAGCATAGATCAAGGATGACTCTACGAAGGATTCACTTCAAGGTCGAAGGACCTACAGCTTAGGGCCGACACCGGCAATTTAGGACATGCGATAACTGCCTTTGATTCAATAAATTTTGATTATTTTGCTAATAACATTCGTTTTTTAGTGAATGGCGGAACATAACAACATTTTAACAATGGCAAATAACCAGAGAAATGACGCGTGTTCAAGTGAATGGTTGTATTGTATAACATTTCAAGGAGAGTAAAAGTCATGTTACACTCCAGTAGAAGTCTAACGTACACTTATAATTTTCTTGTCCCTCATGGTGAAAGTGCGTCTCAGGAGCCCCATCATTCCCCTCGCCCGCATGACGGTATCAGCAAAGTGCTTACGGAATTTTATGTTCTGATCGAATATGATACTAAGGTTTGTTTCCATGTCTATGCTCTCAAATTCCTGGCCTTTCAGGATATCCTTGGGAGTGGTTTTTGGCCTCATTCCAAACCTCATCATCTTACACTTATCCACATTGAAGGTCATTCCATTATTCGAGGCCCATTCTTCAGCTGAGTTCAAGGCACTTTGGGCTCATTTCTCGTCTTGAGGTTGCAAGATAATCCCGATGATCTTCAAATCATCCGCAAATTTTAGCATCTTTGTGGATGTAGTCCAATCCAGCCATGAAGGCCCTCTCTTGTGATTGGTTAACCATTGATGTCTTGTGTTGACTGGTCTTCTCATAATTGATCTTTCTCAAAGTTGTAGGACTTCAGCCAAAAGTAGTCTGTCTCTGTATCTGAGGGTTGCCACTTCAATTCCACGTGCTTGCCCTTCTCTAATTGGTGATGATTCCATTGCTTTTTCCCATTCATTTTCATGTTGAATCACCACACCAAAGTTTGTAGTAGTGACAAGAGAAGACCAATATTACCTGAATCCTTTTCTTGTCCATCTATCTATCCATTGAATGATCTGAGAGAAAGATGAAATGCTCAAAAGCACGCTGAACAAACACATAAGTGACGCAAATGACTTTGAGTAGTTCTCATCAATGGAGAATACGATGTTCTTTGATTGGAAGAAAGAAAGAAGGATGAAGTCAAGCTCTCTTTTTTCTTTGAAGGGCCACACACGACCCATCCAAATTTTCTTTCTCAATCAGCACGACTGGATTTCTTTGTGCACTAAAACACTAGAATATGACACTTGGAGATGGCAAGATAACCAGAATGAGGTAAATCCACAAAGCTTTTGAGTGGCATCTTCTTTGAAGCTCAATTCACAATGGTCGCACGTTTCTCAAGGTGACCAAATTGATTAGGGTTGGTTCATAACCTAAATTGACCACTTTTATCCAACATTGAACAACCCTCTCCAAAAATAGTTCAAAGACCACTGTCAAAAACTGGCTTAAGATGTTGAGTTAAAAGAAGACAAAAAGAACACAATTTCTGTTTTAAAGAAGATAAGAAATGTTGCCCCTCTCATTGAACCTCTCGTTTAAGTGGTCACCCTGTCAAACGAACAAACACTGACACCACATGGAGGATTCTCAAACTAAACCAGGGTTGCCAAGGACAAAAGAAACAATATTATAATAGATTATTGATTCACGTAAATCTTTCAATAACTTCAAAGTTTTAAATCGTTTTTCAAAATTCAATGTAATGAGCTTTGCTTATGAAAAGAAATGAATAGATTGTAATAACATGTTTGAGTGGCGTCCCTGACTGAATTCTCTTTTCCTCGCAAATGAATAGTGAACTTCTCTCAACCTAGAATTAATGACGGATCAGTGATGATCCAACGCAAGGTGGATTGATGACGTCATAAACACTGCTCTGAAATTCGTCCTGTAGTACAGTGGTTCTTGCATAGATACAGGCGCGAAGCGCCTAGATTGCCAACATGCACCACTCACTTCCCCCAAATGCAGTCGAGGCTCAGGTCACAAGTCGGCTCGCAGGTCAGCACGAACCGACTGCGCCATGTTGCATGAGGCGATGTTGGTAAATGACTAGATGTATTTCTCTTGGAGACATTGAAATATATACATAATGGAATGACTAGTACACGAGCATGAGCATAGATGACTAGAGTGAAGGCGGGAATAGAACAATTAAAGAGCTCTGACATACATACAACTTTTGTGACTTTAGATCAGGGGTGCTTTGAGACGCGAACAAACTGGTATCTTAATTTTTTTTGTGTGACCCAAGTTGGCAACCTCCCTTGGAAGGCTTGATTCAAGTTCTCAAATCCCATCAATGGGCCATCGCCAAAGATAACCATTTATAGAATATTGTGGCAATAGTAATGGCATATGCCTAGCATATTTTGGCAACCCTGATTGACTTTGCCCTCCACTTGGGTTTTTTCCCTTTCCCCGTGATATTTTGCAATGATCCGGAGGAGTTCATTCACTCAATTGTAATTGAAAGGAGAATCACAAATGAAGATATTTTCTTCAATTGTCGATTGATGAGGGCAAAGGATTTCTGAAGATCAGTGGAAATTTGGTGTTGAGTGTGCCGTACTTATACCCAAGCACTCAATAAACGTAAAGGTTGGAAACCATTTATTTCGGAGTCGTCGAAACAGCATACAAAAGTAGAATCCCGAGGTTAAAGTAAGCGAGCAAAGAAGAAAACACTAAGAACGCAAAAGGGAATTGGTGATGAACATAAAGAGAGCATGAAAGGGAAATTATCGAAGAACATCACATTGAGGAATCCAGCTCATGAGCGAAGCCTATTTTTAACATTCGGGGTCAAAAAAACTTATTCTTGCAATTGCTCCAATGAAGGAATCTTACGAATCCATTCGAATCTTGTTGTCAAAGTTGAACCTGAATTTCAGCAACTATGCGGAACAACTTTACAGTCAAGATTTGAAATGTTATAACATTGTGTTTGGGCTTGGCATAGACCACGGAACTTCTGGACGACTGACCCCAACGCAACCTTTTCATTATGCGTTCTGTTGCATTTGAGGCTTAGCAACTTTTTCAGACCTAAAATAATTGCTAACACCAAAGTTTTCTCTCTTCAGTCTGTATTAAGTCCCTGCATTTAGCCTTCCAAGGGTTTTTAAAAGTTTAATTTTTTTTTACCTATTAATGTGTAAAAAGATCAAACACTCTGGCATTAACATAGTTTGACCTAAGTATATTTGACTTTCAAGACATATATATGTTCCATTTCAATAACTTGCTTCATGAGGGTTTTCATAATTTGCATTGTTCTCTACTATAAAGTTATACTTCATGTATTAAAGTTAATCAAACGACATGTTTCCCTACATTAACTATGTGCCATTAGCATGATTTGACAATATGTACTTTTCAAATATCAAAATGGTTGTTAGTTAGCAAGGACAGATTAGAATTCATTTTCACACCTTTTTGCAATTTCCAGTTTCCACCATACTCCAACCCCATTTTATTATCAAATACAGTTAGATTCACTCACATTACAGGATTCATAGTTTTCAAGGATAGTATTATCAAGGAATGAAATACATGACTTGTAAATGAAATGCTGCATATCTGTATCTAACAAAAAAAAACTTTCTTTGGTGACTTTAAAATATCCAATGACATTGTTTTGCAATTTTGGGCAAATATATACAAAGATGTATGTTTTGTTTTGAGCTTTAAAGATGCCCAGAATTATGCCTCACACAATGCAAACACTAGTATTTATCTTACTTTCTTGGTTCACTCACAATAAAAAAGGAATTGGACTTTTGGTATGTGGCTGAATCACCAACAGAATAAGTTCCACCAGCACATGAACTCGCACGTGATGAATTATTGATCAAACTTCACTGAACCCCACAATAACTTATGGTGTAAAGTTACTCCTTTCACCAAAGCTGTTGCACTATCAAAGGGTGGGTGTGCCATCAAACATGGACTGTAGCAGATGAAGGAGCACTGGCACAAGACAAATGGACTGAACATGATTGAGTCATCCTTGGGCTTGGGAACCACAAAAGCACCTACCCTTGCATTTATTGCTTTTGGAGCAACGGTCAGTAGAGTGAAAGGCGTGCCGAACATCGGACTCTAGGTCACTTCATCACGGACTATGAGCACTTCTCAAGCACTCCAAATGCAAAAGCCAAGGACTTTCCGATCCGTACAACGTGAGCCATTAATTCTCTGCCATCTTCCTCCATCTACCCGAGTACTTGATGTCTGCGCTCTGCCATGGCTGCATATCAGGCTCGGTGTGGTGAACCACATCATTTCAATACTCTTGAAAGCCATACCCGCAGCCATGGAATGGCTCACCTCATTACATATACACCAAGAGAAGTATCATGGTAGTGGCTATGAGGGAAATGAGTGTCAAAAGGTGTTGAAGAATGCGGATGGATTGGAAGTTGTACTCATCAACATCAAGCAAGCTGGAGAAGGACACCGCTATGTACTTGTTTTTCAAACCTTCAACCAATTGAATACGGAGTTTTCAAAAGACCTCGTCGAAGTCCAATTGTTGAGAGATGCGGCGTCCAAGTTTGAACATGCTTGGAGAGCTTGTGCTTTACCCGCCATCCCCAAAATACATCTGATAGTGGATCATTTGGTGGATTTTGTGACCAGCCGTGAAGGGAAGCACATGCACTTGTACGCCGAGCAAGCTCATGAGGCTTTACATTGCGAATATAAGATGACCTGGGACCGATATGCGGTGAAAGAGATTTCAAGCCCTTGTTACAAGACGAATCTTTGGCGAAGTGTTCTCAATCAAGTGGTCATCACGCTAAATAAGTGCTCGATGTTCATCCACCTTTCACTCTGATTATTTTACTCTTTTATTTTAGTTAAAAACGTATATAAACAATTATTTCTTTATGAACTACCAATCACATGAGTTTTTATTATGAAAGTGTGACAAAAGCTACAAAACGTTGGGCTATATGAAAGATGTTTGGGGTTTTAAAAACTGTTTGTACAGGATTATTAGTGTTGTCGCATCAAAACTGAAGGATTGCTTTGCATGAAATGGGTAAATGCAATTTATCAAATGAAGTACTGAGTTGATCACACTGGCATTTAGACTTTTTAAGTATCCAAATTGATTAATGGTTAAGGGAATATGGTTACAATTTCCTTTTGAAATTGAATTTCATTAAACCATCCATCACCAATTTTGGCTGCCCAAAAAAAATAACGCAAAAGCATATTGGAAATACGAAATGGATAAGCAGATAATTCTAAATCAAATCATGCCATTGCTAATCTCATAAAATTATTTAGCAACTGAATGTAAATACCGGCTTCCATTCTCTTAAAGTGTTTTCAAAGTTTCGTCACAAATCCACAATTCTAACCATAATCTGGATGGCATATACGATTAGCGCGTTATTTTGAAAAGCAAGGAGTCGTTCTGTCCTCTGATTGGAGGAAACGCCAGGGTATCAAAAATTGCGGCATAATGTGGTCAAAAGTCTCAGGGAGACGGACCAAAAATGTTTAAACATAAAAAACCTTCAAAATTTTACAACTAATTAGTTCTTTTCGTCACAATGTAGAGGGTAGCATTGCGAACCCATTGGGCATATACTTTTTGCGCCTACTTTCAGGAGATCCTTGCTTTGACTTGGCTACTACATGCCAGGCTTCGATATAGGACTAATTTAAACCTAACTCATTATTGATGTAACTGAACCCTAAACTAACGTAATCTGGTTCGAAAGTAGTCTCTCTCAGTTTAACCAAACTAAATTCATGCCTAATCAAACTGAATTTAATTCTAAATTGGACTAATTCTATTCTAAACTAATCTTAATTCAATCCTAACCTAACTGAAAGCTGAACTTCCCTACTTGTATCTTATGGGAACTTACACGCGTATATTCTTAGTTTAACGTACTGAAGTGAACGTATTTAAGTTAACTAATCTGATTGAATCCAAACTTAACCACACCTAACCAAACACAATTGCTAACAAATAATAAGGCAGCAGGCACCCTCAAGGGTGCCAAACATAGAGGTCTTTAGGTAGCTCAAGGATGGCTCAAGCCGGGATTACTTTCAAAATACACACTGGGTCCGATTAGTACAATGAAAATTCAATAGAACAATACATTTGTTGCAAAACCTCACATTATAGTACAATGATCGGACCCAGTGTGTATTTTTGAAATTCGTCCTGAAGTACAGTGGTTCCTGGGTGGCTAGAAGTTGAGGAAATATTTATCACGCAACCTTTCTTACCCCAAACACCAAATTACCCACCAGCTGCTCCAAGGTACGTGTCTGGTTAACGCAGAAACTAGTTTTATGATGGATGCATTAAGGCCAAATAAGGCAAACACCTTGGTTTTTGATCAGTGGGAGTGATTACCGTATCATTTTACGGACCTGCTGCCGTCCCTAACTGCCGTTAGCAGTGTAGGCTCGCCAAAAAAAATCTCAGTTTTCAAGGGTCAGATTTTCAAAAAATGTTGCATTTATGGGCAATAACATGGTTAATGTATGTTGAGAAGCATTACAAAGTCATTTGAAAACAAACGGAGAAATTGGCAGCCTTC
>JAAGOF010000122.1:81078-94529 GCA_010645155.1 Tigriopus japonicus
TCAAAACGCCCGGCATTGGCATATGTCCATTTTCAAACGTTCGACTCCAGATTATTTGTTCAGTTCAGGGTTGCCAATTTGTATTGATCAGAGTTCAAAGTTAGGTCATGGTCAGAAAATAAAAGATTTCCATTTCAATGCTTTAGCAATGCAAATGTTACTTGGAAATTTGTGGTTAATAAGAAAGTGCTCAAAAGGACTTGTTTTTTCCACTCCAAAAATACTGAAATATTGGTTGGAAGTAAGATCAATTTGGCAGGCCTGGAATATTTCAGGGTTCAAAATTATTTGATCATTAGCAAAATAGGAAAGAAAAAATGTAAGAAAATGAGTCGTAGAGGAATTTGATATTTTGTGTACAAGTAGAGGAATAACAAAGAAGTTGTGTGAATGTAATGGCTTGCATTGCTAACAACATTTGTCTTAGTACCAACCGGCACCCAACGTGTATAGCATCTAAGTCATAAGGGTGGTCTGTAAAACGCGAAAACCCTTGCACTGACCAAAATCTTACATTGACAAACAAGCCTTTTCTCTTCTTTCATCCGCCCGCGACAAGATTTTTGAAGAGATCTATTAAACCTCCCCCTGCATGCCTCATTGCAATCAAGTTTTAACTCTCGGTGTATATTTAAGGCGAAATAAAAGTGCTCGATTTGGCCACCCTGACTTGGAGGGAAACTCAAAAACGAATCGAGGACATTGATTTCACAAACTTCTTCGATGCAATGAGCTTTTGAAGGGGTGGTAAGGCCATACTTAGACCAAAAGTGCCAAATTTTATCCCTTCAATTTTTGAATATATTGATTTACATGAGTTTCTAGAAAAATTAATTTCTGCCATTTTCTGCCACTTTTTTCGCATGAATAAAAGCCATTTTCTTCCACCAATTTCTGCCAGGTGGCAGAAAATGGCTTTTATTCATTTGCTATTACTGCTATGGAGAGGCCACTGTCGTCATTTTGTCTGCCTTGGTTATTGCTGAAACTGGCCAGATGTTAATGTTTCGGAATAATATCTTGAAATACTTGCCCAAACAAGTGGAAGGTCATATTACAAATAGAAGATGTTCAAGACATATTTTCAATGGCCAATCCTATAATTTCGTGAACTAATGCCTGTGAATTGAATCATCATCTTCATTGAGCACCTTAGTATAATTTGGGAGAAGCAAAGAGTAGACAGGAGGCCACATGGCCAAAAACTAATGCTTTTCAAAACTTTACCCTCTACGAATACGTTTGTTTGGGCAAGTTTCAACTAGTCTCTGATGATAAACGGCCCTTGCTGCCCACTGAAATTTCACGACCGGCCTGCACTAGTATCTCCACTCTGTGACCTCTGTGGGAAGATACATATAGGGAGCCCAAAACTGCATGCACTTTTCAAATTTGCTATTCTAAAACAACAAACATGTCGAACCAAGTTGAAAAGATTACATGCAAGTTGAGAGTTTAAAAATGAATTTCAAAACTCATTTCTGCCCGAGCAGAACAGACCAGGGGCAATATTGAAGCCAAACAGACAAGTGTGATTCAATTTTGAAGTGTTCTCTAATGCAATGCATTTGCACAACAAGACACACTTGCTATGTTAGTGACATCCAATCATCTTCTTGCCACCGAGATAATTGTCTAATTAGAGGCAAGCCAAAGGTTTGTTTACAACGCCAATCTTTTAATTCAGTCTTTAGTAACAACAAACTATAACAAAATTGTAAGCATTCAAGCTATCTTAACCTAAAAAGTGAAAAATTCAAAACAATATGTTTATTACTTAGATGGGACGAGCCGGACTTTTTGAGGCTTGAGGCCAATAGATGCCAGGCTTGTTTCAAGCATTCTGGAAGTCGGAATCAAGCCGGCATCAAGCATTTCATGTCGAAGAACAACTTCAGAAGAGAAGGAAAAGTGCCCAAAGTGAGCTCTTTCATAATTTTCTAAAGTAATGCATAATAGTATTTTTTATTGTTCCAATGCTATTTGAAATGCCTTTTGGAATCCAATTAATTTCTCTTATACAAAGTAAATCAAATGGCCCATTTTAACGGAACCCCATCCAATTTTGAAAATTTCCATAAGCCACACTTCCAAGTAACTATAAGAAGGGTTGCAAAAGAAAATCTGAAGGGTAATATGAAAGTTTCTCCTTATGCTACACATTTTACTAATTTCTGTATCAAATGAGTTGTAACTGTAGGACTGAAAAGTCTACGATTCTTAGAACGACTGAATGTTTTTTCTTTCTTAGAGGTCACCTCTTATCAACTTGACCAAGAAACCAAAACCCCGATGACTTACGCCATCTAAGAGCAAAATAGAAATAACATTTGACATAAATAGGGAATATGCTACATAACTTTCAATTTCAGGTCATTTTTATACCAGCATATTTTACTTGAAATCGAAATCTGCTTGCATTTGCAAATTGATCACAAAGTAAAATAAATCCGCGATCTCACTTAGTACTAAAGGAAACAACATGCAGGCACAAAATTGGAAAAACAATATCCCGTAAACATCCATTCAATTTTCTTTGCATATCAACTACACTACGATAATGTACTTTTTTGATGATATCTCAAATAAATAGATGTAATCAAGACATATAAGTAGTTGACTGACAGTATTGCATTGTTTTAAACAAGTGATATCTCGATCTTTAGTTGAAAACTCGTCACACTTGAGAATTGAAGGAAGGATCAGATCTGCGTAACCCTTACAATTATTGAATTGGACCTTTATTGAAACTGTTGGTCATGTCATGGTATTTAAAATGAATTGAAGGAAATAAATGTCTACGTTCGTATTTATGGAAAAAGTGACAAGTCAAATGGTAAACATAAGTGATGGACCAAAAGGGGTTTCAGCTAAAATTTTGGTCTTGGTTTAATGGGCACTTGTAGAGAGGATTGATGGCAATTTGCAATTTTATCGCAGAATGAGCCCAGACAATCAGATCATCTGCATACTGTAGACATTGTATTTTATTGTGATTGATGATGGGGCCTTGACGAGTGAAGGCTTTAGGGATTGAACAGGAAGGGAAGGTTTCCAATGTTGTCATCCAAATTGATCACGATTTTACGATAAAAGTTCGTACAGTGGATATCAAATCATTATGCACTCTGGAGCAGAGGGTCCAAAAGGAAATGTAAAATGACATGTGGTGTCGAAAACAAGAAAATTCCAAAACAATATTGTTGTGACTTGTGATCTACAATGACCAAGAAAATTCAGGGTGATGTTAGAATCCCTACCATTCACCTTTTTAGCATCCATCATTGTACTAGTAGAGCGAGTATTTCCTTTAAACACACACACACACATTTGTTCTGATGATGGTTTGAGTGATGTTATAATGCATAATAATTCTCCGGCAAAACTTGGATTACACAAGGCACACATTTTGGGATTTCGTCCCCCTGAGTAATCTCCTACAAAGGTCACCCGATTTTGAAAGTTGGAAGTACTGATGTGTTTCGAGTTGGATTTTTGGCAGAGTTTTGCCATTGTGCTTTTTAGGGTCAAAAATCCGACCACAAGTAAACTTTTCAACAGGCAATAAATAGACCTTTTTCTACCATGAAATGTAGCAGCACTGCCAACTCGAAATCCGTAAGTGTAACTGCTAATAGAACTCTAAATTAGGGATGTGGCTTGATGCTGATTTTCAATCTTTTAGCTGTTGATGCTAAGTCACAACACGATCTTGTATCGGAATGGAATTAGAATGGCATCAAGCTTTTTTGCTGATATGGGCCTCTGAACAAGGTCCTTAAGGTGACTGCCCCAGTGCTGTCTTATATTCCTTGGTTGAATGAATAAATAATTAAGAAGACAAAATGTTTTTTAGACTCTCGTTTGAGAGTAAAACTTGATTTGTTGTGTATTTGGACGTATTTAAGATATAAAACCACATGAATAACATCCAGCTGTGGCATGAGAATGAGATCTTGTCATTACTCAGCCACACTTGTCACATACATTGAAAGGTTTACCAATCGCAGGCATGCCACTTTTCCCCATTAATAACTTTTTGCTTTGCCAATTCACTTGACTTCTTCATCCTGGCAATTCAAATGTTTAGCTTGTCCCATACAAATGTATTGTATCATTTCTTATTTGCAATGTGTTTCATGATTTTAAGATGTTTGTCATTTCATTGTCCAAGTCTTCGTAACAAAAAGTATGTTTGGCTCAAGGTACCATAAATTTGGCAAAGCTATCATCAGACCACAAGAACGTTTATCCCATTTGTACCTTAAAATACTTTCAAGTGACAAAGTTACGAATTCATATCCATCACCATGTTGTCAATTGACTTGGCCTTTGCAACGTGAATTTTGATTTCACCTTTAAGCTTTTGCATCAATCAATTTGCATCATATGTTCCTCAAAACCAGGGTTCTAAAGGATTGAAGTGCTACTGGCTACTGCTGTTACATCAGGAAATATCCCTAACAAAATATGGCATGGGAGACAATGCAAATAAACATAGTTGAACCTATATTGGATACATACATTTTGATACCCGAAGTAGTATTACCGCTGAAAGGAAAATAAAGAACGAAAATAGTCAGCATGACTGGTGAACCATGCAGTGCACGTACAGATGTTAGTTGGTAAATATTATATGTATTCCTACTAAATGTTAGAGAATGGTAACTATCTAAAACTTCTCCACGGATGTAGCGTTTGTAGATTGCATTCAAAGATTGAGTGGCGCCTCCAGAACGATGAAGCGATCGAGAGAATCAATTCGTGAAGTGACGGGGAAGGGTACCGGAACGTCGTCAAAAATTGAAAGAATTAGCCCGTTGAAACAATCTGATTTTATTTTTGATTCCGCCAGTCAATGGCCGGAGAGATTCTTGAGTAAGGCAGCGAGGGGGTAGATTTGCGTCAGGAGATATGCGGTGTCATTGTTCAAGAAAAGGGATTTCCGAGGCATCTTTCAGATACTTGAGAAAACGGCGTAGAGGGCTTCCCATGTCGACCTTGAATTTTTGCTTTTTCAATGTTTACTTTCAGCGGAACTTGATCCTCATCTCTGCAGAGAGGGTTGCCAGATTATGGAAGAGCCAAAGGACGGCAAAGTCATTTTAGACCTAAAAATCATGTTGCCAAAATTTCTACCTAAGTGACACTGGTAAATCTTGAATTGCTCTTCAAAGAGACATCCAACGACAGTTTTAATGAAAATGTTAACAGACTGTTTTTTTGAGATTTGGTCTTTATGATTTGAATGTCGCAGCACTTATCACATTATTTTTCTTGTCACACTTCTTCCTTCCCTGAACAACCTCAAGCCATTTTTAAAAGCCAGATGACTTGAAAACGACATTCTTCCATTGGATATTGATTTTGTTTGGCACGAATCAATCACTAATTATAAAACAATTAGGTATGTACGATCAGCCATGGGATTTTGCGCTATCAAAGCCATATAAATTTTCAAGTGAAATTGGCGGCGCTGAATCAGTTGAAAATGAATCAAGCATACTCGATGCTTTCCGAGGCTGCATTGCAGAAAGCATTGGCATCGATGCCATCAAGCCAGTCAGCTTGTTTTACATCACTACTCTAAATCCAACTAATTTGAGTGTTGCCAAATTGGCCCCTGTTTAGGTATTTTGAAAAAGTTCAAAACAACCTGCCCACGTCAGCATTGCAAAGATTTGAAGCGGAAGGTTGTTAGCAATGACTGCCATTATGATAAATCATTCACCTGGATCACAGAGAGTTCGGAGGATTTTTTTCAAATTCCTGTACCACTCAAAGTTGACATCCTTTTTTTATTTTTTTATCTCATGTCTTCGGGCTTTCTCGAAATCAACAAGACATAGAAATTGCCTTAGGGTGGCCAAATTCAGACTCGTTATGCGACATTCAAGTTTTCCGAAAGATTTCCAAATTATGGAACGATCTTTTGGTAACCTGAAAAGTTTAGGAAATAAAGACAAAGGGTTTTACCCAAGGGTTTACTTTTTGTTTTGCTTAATCAAAGACACTGTTGGTTACCTCCGGCTTTCTGTATTGGACCACAGAAATGTTATGAATCTGTTGCTACGTAGTCAGACTGAATTCTTAGTCAGTCATGATGGTCTAGGAAACAAAATGAGGACGTCTGCTTTACTCGAGTATTTTTCCATCAAAATGTTGGAAAAATGTACCCAAAGATGGCTTTTTGCCTTTATGGGTGGCTCTTGTGATTCCATGGAGTTGAAAAGTGCGTATTTTCTCAACAGAAAGCAGTTCTACGAGTGCTTCATTGCCATCAAGAAACGACCAAAACTCGAGCAACAAAAACTTGTCCATGGTCTTGAAAATAAAGCTTACAACTGATCTAACTCATTCCACCTGTTGAGATCAATTTAGAGTCAATCGACAGTTTGTTGGTGGGCCACAAAATGAAGTTTATAAGGACTTAAAAAGAGAAACTTCAGACCATGCTCTTAAGTGATGTGACATCATGGTTTTACTGACCTTGTGATGCAAAGGAAGCCGTGGGATGCCAAGAAATGGGTTTATACAGCTTATACTCTTCCTTTCGTCCATGTTTCATCGATTTAAGTGGTGGACTATTTTATATTTCAATAAGGAGGTTCGCCAATGATCGAGTCCTTGCTTTCTACAGTTCGAAAGCCATTACTGACTATCCAAGTACCAATGTGTGTTCAACAAGTTCGTCAACATATTCACCAGGAGCCAACAATCAACCCAGTTCAAGCCAATCTTGACAATTTTCAGTTTCAATATGCTACAATTTTCATTTATGGACAATAAACACATTAATCATCTGTTGCGCGACAAAACACTTTTTGTTCCTACTTTTCCTGTCGTTTGGTACGATAATTTTTGCGGGATTGCATTGACACGTGTATGACATGCTCTTTATGCTAAAATTGGCATTTTTTATCCTCGAGTGTTCAAGACGCCCGGCATTGGCATATGTCCATTTTCAAATGTTAGACTCCAGATTATTTGTTCAGTTCAGGGTTGCCAATTTGTATTGATCAGAGTTCAAAGTTAGGTCAGAAAATAAAAGATTAACATTTCAATGCTTTAGCAATGCAAATGTTACTTGGAAATTTATGGTTAATAAGAAAGTGCTCAAAAGGACTTGTTTTTTTCCACCCCAAAAAAACTGAAATATTGGTTGGAAGTAAGATCAATTTGGCAGGCGTGGAATATTTCAGGGTTCAAAATTATTTGATCATTAGCAAAATATGAAAGAAAAAATGTAAGAAAATGAGTCGTAGAGGAATTTGATATTTTGTGTACAAGTAGAGGAATAACAAAGAAGTTGTGTGAATGTAATGGCTTGCATTGCTAACAACATTTGTCTTAGTACCAACCGGCACCCAACGTGTGCCCTTTTCAACAGCAATACACTTCCGAGTCAAAATTGGCAGCACTCCTGGTTCGAAACACATCACTAGTTGGAAGCCAACATTTTAAGTCAGTATTCAATTTTTATAGTCAAATTAGCCTATCTTACAAGTTTGAGTTGCTGAAAGAGGGAGTTTAAAATCAGTCTATTACTTGATGCAATTGGTTTGAAAAATGTTCAATATTGTAGAAAAGGATGCAATATAAGCTGGGGTAAAAATGGCGGCATTATAGATTTTCACCTTGGCATCAAGCCTCGAAGTCCTCATTATTTTTGGTACCGTATCAAGCTACTTGATTCCAGGGTGGCATGAGTCCCAACACTAATGTTTATCTGGAAAAAATGTTGGCGTTCTAACCTAATATGTGGTCAGCCTGTCACTAACTTGTCTGCCATCTTTTGCAGGTTGGCGAAATTGATCAAGCTACGATCGGTTTGGGATTGGCCGTTGTGCTTACAAGTTTGATCGTCAGGATTTCGGTGTCTTTTCTCGCCGTGACCGATCGCAAGCTCAATCTGAAGGAAAGAGTTTTCATTGCATTAGCTTGGATTCCAAAAGCCACTGTTCAAGCCGCAATTGGACCAGTGGCTTATGACACAGCCCTGAGTCTTGAACCACGACGGCCTGATTATATAGACCTCGGGCATCAGTTACTCACAATTGCTGTCTTAGTAATACTCGTGACGGCTCCAATTGGGGCTATTGCCATAATGACAAGTGCACCACGTCTGTTGAAAAGACAAGGAAAGTCATAAAGAAATGTTTGAGTGTCAGATCAACGTCAACTTCACATTGGCTTTTGAATCTCCATTGAACCTTTGTTGTATCAACATCATGTTTTGCTCATGGAGACAATACTTGAAATTGGATTTGAGTTGGGAGTGTTTGACTCGTAGTTTCAATGCTAAGGGGGTGATTACCGTATCATTTTACGGACCTGCTGCCGTCTCTAACTGCCGTTAGCAGTGTAGGCTTGCCAAAAAAATCTCAAGTTTCAAGGGTCAGATTTTCGCAAAATGTTGCATTTATGGGCAATGGCATGGTTAATGTATGTTGAGAAGTATTGCAAAGTAATTTGAAAAGAAATGGAGAAATTGGAAGCCTTCAATTAAACAAATTATTTGTTTTTAGGTTTAGTTGCCCCAGGAACCGATCTCCTCTGGCCATCTTGTTATTCAAAGTCGGTCATTCCTAATTTCAAAGTTCGGAAGAACCCCCTCAACTTATGTAGCGAAATTTTAGATAAAAGCAACAAAACATACTTTTTTTGCAAATACAATGTCAAGAATTCCTATTTCAACTTCAAGTTGTGCAGATAAGAAAGGCATTGTTGCAATCACCAGGCCTAAACCTTCGTTTTAGTTACCTTGCACGCTCATCAAAAACACAGGTCTTCCGAACTTTTTTTCCAGCCAAAAATGATGATGTCACTACTTAATTCGAAAAGGCAGGTTGTATTCACCATTTTGACTAAAGACCCAACCAAGTAGTTTGGTCTATTAGTAGTTAAATTTGATGCGGCGGAAGTGCCTGATTCCCCGCCTTTGAATTGAATAGTTGAAGTTGCCGGTTCGCGCGGAAAAAAGAACGAGTTTGGAAGAAGAGAAAAGGACCAGTGCTCTCAGATTTGGGTAATATTACCAAATCTAGGTGATTTTAGACCCCTATTGGTATATAAATTCGTCAATTGGCAAGTTGCCGAAACACCGAAATCAAGGCAATTTGAAGTCCAAGCTCTTAGCTTAATTTTGTTCATGCTGGGTAAAATTGTGAGAAAAAAGGCTGAAAGTTCTGTGTTTCGAGTTTTTAGTGCTGCCAAAAAATATAGCATTTTTGGTAATTATTTTGAGAAAAAATGTAACGAAATCGGATTTTTTGTAATTTGCACAAGCACTTTTCTCATTAATTGCAGAAGAAACTGATCTTTTCCTATACTCCCATCATCTGTGAATCTTACTTCATAGATTGTAATAGCTAATAAATAAGTTTCACATATTGTTAACAATTTCACAAGCGAAATATGTTATATGGGCATGTTTCAGTTGCTGACTAGACGCTTTATTGACTTGGACATCGGCTTATCTATACACAAGGGTAGTGCTCTCAGATTTTTTTCGTCAAAATAACCTAAAAGATCATCAAAATTATCCAGAAAATATCCAAACTTCGATTTAAAAAAAATACCAAAACTTTTCCATCAATTATGAATTCTTTTATCCATGTTTTCAACACTTGTTTCTTGACATTTTAAGGTATAATTATCAAACCAGGTGACAAGACAGCCCTTGCAGTAATTATCCTAACAAACTAATTGTGAGTTGTTCCTAATGCAACATGCTGCAACAAGTGCAACTAATGCACTTGGTGTTATTGCTTGATCACTTGAAACAAGTTTTTCATATGCAAAAAGTTGTCCTATCTTATGAGTGGTTCATGCAAGATCTTGCAACATGAGGTAGAGCAAGTTCATTTTCTGCCTACACTTGACTGAATTTCAAAGATGCATAACTTTCCACTCCGTCGTTCGATTGAGCTGAAAATTGGTATCTAAATTCTACAAAATATCAATAACAGATCATGTAAAATGTAAGACATTCTCGTGAATGGGAGGATGATCAAATGTGAAGCTACCATCGCAGTCCAGCAGAAGCGAGGTATGGGTGGATTGACTTTGCATCACTTGATTGAGCAAAGGTATCATAACCAGGAGAAATACTGTACAGGCAGCATCAAAAGCTAAGGGTTCATGTTCTCAGTTTTAGAAAAACTGGTTTCATCAAGCTCTTCTTGGCTATGGTTGAGACAAGGTCAAGTTCGAATGCATTTATGTGCAGTCAGCCTGCTGAAATCAAAACAAGAAACACTGTTCACAACTTACCGCTGATCACCTTTAAGATTTTGTTAGCTGTATTACGCTTGCCAATATGCCATAGTATTACAAGCTACTCGTACAGTATATCTCCTGGATGTGAGCTGATATGATGCAAATTGCAAAGTCAATCTTCCCATGGATGCAGAGTCTCCATTTATTGCTTGTACTTTTCCGCCAATCTTGCACTTTTTGTGTTCTAGTTTGCGCGAACATTTAGACGCTTTAGTTTGTTGATTGCGCTTTTTGAAAAATATTGACGCTTTTCCCCTCATCTACTTGGAGGCACTCTTATGATGTGCTTAGAGTTCATAATTCAATTTTTGGTAGTAAAATGTTGCGACATCGGTCCTTATTCAGGTTTCTGGGCTTACCTAACAGAACTTTCCAGGGAAGTGACAAAAACTATGATTAAAAAATGGTAGCACTAAAAACTCGAAACGCAGAACCTTCAGCCTTTTTTCTCACAATTTTACCCTGCATGAACAAAATTTAGCTTAGAGCTTGGACTTCAAATTGTCTCCATTTCGGTGTTTTGGTAACTTGCCAATTGACGAATTTTTATACCAATAGGGGTCTTAAATTACCTAGATTTGGTAATATTACCTAAATCTGATAGCACTGCACAAGGGCATGGATTGACTAGAAGTGAGCAAGAGCATAGTAGGAGAGCAGAGGCTAGTTTTTTAGACGCAAAGATCGATCTCAAGATCGGACTTATAGTACTAAAGTAGGATCTTGAGATCTATCTTTTGCGTCTAAAAAACTAGCCTCAGGCAAGGTGGACGGTATTACGTGGAGTGGGATCGAGCGAGATGGGATCGATACTGCGTTGGTGTGAATTTTCCTGCGTCATAGCCTGGAGTTGAAGAAATGCAATATAATTTGGATTATTGTCGTTTTATTGACATAAGTCATAAAACAAAAGTGCACAAGGATTCAATGAGCAATCATTTGATGCCAAATTAATGTCTCAAAGAATTCAAAGTGTGTTGTTTCATTGTGTTAAGTCAAATATCTTCAAACTCCTGATCTACTGACTTGCTTTGTGATAGTGATTGTCCACCTTTTGTTGAAAGCAACATGGTTTTTATCATTGGGGGTAGTTTAAGGGCATTTTTCTCTTCGTAGAATGCTAAAACATCTTCTTTGTATCTTTTTTTCAACATTTTACAGTCTTCTTTTGGCTTTAGAACCCCAATTAAGTCCTAAAAACAAAGACAGAGAAGAACATTCATATCATTGTACAAAGGGAAGAATGTCCTAGAACTATCCCAATGATAAAAACAATGTTGCTTTCAACAAAACATGGACAATCATTATCACAAAGCAAGTCAGTAGATCAGAAGTTTGAAGATATTTGATTAAAGCAATGAAACAACACAATTTCAACTCTTTAAGAGACGTCAATTGGGCATCAAATGATTACTCATTGAATCCTTGTGCTTTTTTGTTTTATGACTTTTGTCAATAAAACGACATTAATCCGAATTATATTGCATCTCTTCATTAAGTCCAGGCTATCACGCAGGAAAATTCACACCAACGCAGTAACGCGCCCTCACTCGATCCCACTCCACGTAATACCATCCTCGTTGCCTCAGGACACGAATACAACAGTTTCAACTTTAACAAATCCTCTCTGCGTCTTACCGTAGTTTGATTTTGACATCTTTCTCCACATCTTTGAGAAGGGAACAGGCGATTTCCCTCGATATTTTTTTGAAATTTTCCTAATTTTGTAACTCTGGAAAAAACGCAAATTTTTGTAATTACCTTGTACATTTTCCAGAAAAAAATTGGCGGAGCAAGCAATTTCTCCACTTTTTTTTGTAAATTTTTCCTCATTTTGGTAATTTTAGACAAAAATTGAAGATTTGTGTAATTACATTGTAAAATATAATTTATAACCATCTTGTAAATGTCATTCTTACCTTAATTTAATTAGCACGTTGTACTTTTCAAATATGTTTCATTTCCTGATTTTACCCCCGTTTGCGTTAACTGAATCTGATTTGTTTCACTCAAGTCAAGCTTGGTCAGTTTCTGTTGGAAGCCTGGACCGCCAATATGTTCGTGAGTCGATGGCAAATAATCCTGGGTTTCGTTCAGTTTGTTAAATGTTTTGTGTTCTTTTAAATAGAAACCGTATTGACTGAAGCATTTTGGATAATTGGGCCGAGGTCAAGCGCGTCTGAACCGGGTGGTTTTTATAGTTTGAACATGGCTCGCTTCACAACAGAACTCCCTTCAAACTCTTCAGTGGATTGTCATGAGAGCTTTTGGTCGTTGAATTTGGAGGAATTGGTGAAGAAAAGAAAAGAATTGGAAGACTTGGTGGAAGAAAATTTACAAAGAGCAAGTGCTTCAAAGGCGGAGAGGATCCGTCGACGATTGGCAAGGGCCGATCAGAAGATGAGCAAGGACTTGAAAGGCGAATTTAATTCCATAGAAATGGTGAAGAAGGGATTGAATGATGAAAATGAAGACTTGTGGTCATTACAAGGTTCCTTCTGCCCTACCAACAACACAATGGATGGTCAATGGACCTGTGGGTTGGATTATGGAGGGTGGAACATAACCAATTGGATGAACCAAAAGCCCATGAGTGGTTGGCTTGGCTCAGTTGACGAAATTTTTATGGGTGTTGAAGTTGGACCAACCGAAGAAGCAAGTCCAATGGATGACAATTCCAAGATCGTGGAGGTAGTTGATGAAACTGGGGCCGGCAACTTTGTGCCACTAGATCTACCCCTCTTACAAGGGCACGGGTCTCTTCAAGAGGGTTTGTCTAAATCTTTGGGAGAAGATTCGTCCAAATCTCTGGAAGAAGATTTTTCGAGATCAGTGGATCATGACCAAACAAATTACCGAACATTGAGTAAAAGAAGTGAAGAGCTTGTGCTAATGACAAAGCAACCAAATGGGCTTTCTCTAGAACCGATTATCCGAACTCTTGAAGTTGATTTCTTGGTGCCTAATTTCGTCCATGGAATGCGTGATTGGAATGAGAATTTTCCTGGGAGCATACACGGATTGTCGCACACATGGCATAAAACACACCCTATTTCCCTCATTGCGTTTGAACTCTACCGTCATGGCTTACGGAGTAGTCGGCATGTGTTTGATTGGGAGGATGATCATGAGGAAGCCAGAAAGTTGGAATGCATCAGTGGTCCACCTTG
>JAAGOF010000122.1:94935-135013 GCA_010645155.1 Tigriopus japonicus
CGTGCAAGGTAACTAAAACGAAGGTTTAGGCCTGGTGATTGCAACAATGCCTTTCTTATCTGCACAACTTGAAGTTGAAATAGGAATTCTTGACATTGTATTTGCAAAAAAAGTATGTTTTGTTGCTTTTATCTAAAATTTCGCAACATAAGTTGAGAGGGTTCTTCCGAACTTTGAAATTAGGAATGCCCGACTTTGAATAACAAGATGGCCAGAGGGGATCGGTTCCTGGGGCAACTAAACCTAAAAACAAATAATTAGTTTAATTGAAGGCTTCCAATTTCTCCATTTGTTTTGTTTTCAAATTACTTTGCAATACTTCTCAACATACATTAACCATGCCATTGCCCATAAATGCAACATTTTTCGAAAATCTGGCCCTTGAAAACTGAGATTTTTTTGGCAAGCCTACACTGCTAATGGCAGTTAGAGACGGCAGCAGGTCCGTAAAATGATACGGTAATCACTCCCAGTGGCTGCGTGCTTTGGTGGCTGTGACTGCTCACAATAAAGCGTCTCTAGCTGTGACCAAGACTTATCATAATAAAAGCTTCGTCATTTGTCCACTTCTAGAGACGTCCTTGCCATATTTGTCCTTGTTTAGGTCTTGGGTCAAAAAGTTTAATACAGCCTGCCTATTTTAATAGCAATTTAACTTCAAGTCAAAAATGGCACTCCCAACAACACTCCCAACTGAAACACATCACTACTGCCATCAAGATTAAGCAAACATTTTTCACATTACAATTGCAAATGACCAATGGCATTGATGGCAATTCAGAAAGATTGAAAAGATTGAAATTGAATTGAATCCCATCAGTATCTACATCGGACTCTGGGTGAAGCTAAGTTAATGAGTAACAACAAAGTTTTGAAAACACAAACATTTCTGTACGCCCCAATTTAAAGGTACCATGGGTCTAATCAAATAGTTTTTGTGTTGTTGTGCTTACATTAATCTTCAACTTTTTAATTTTGCGTACTGGCTGGCTATGAATCTTTAATAAACATTGATGAACCATAAAACAAGCAGCTCAAACCATAGTCTTATTTGATCTAGCATCCCATTAATTCAGATTATTAGAATCGATATTCAATGGGCACTCCAAAAATTACTTCGGTCTAGCTCCTTTTGATCTCCAAGAGTTGGTCACGCTGGTAGTGTGTCCGAGCGACGCCAGGTGGCAGCTTCTGTTGCCTCTTTTGCAAAATATTGTGCCAGAAAGTGGCTGTACAGAAAACCTTGTGGCAATGTATCAAAGGTAAAAATTTCAAGTAATAGAATCCGGAAGAAAGTGTGAGTGAAGACAAACTATTCTTAAAAATACGATATGGTTAATTGCCGATTAACAAAAAGGAAGAACGAGGATGAACGAAAATGAAGAACGAGGATTAACGAAAAGGAAGAACAAGGATTAACATAAAGGAAGAACGAGGGTTAACGAAATTGAAGAACCAGCTGATTGCGGAATACATTTGCTCATGTATGAGCATGGCAGCACTGGACTTAAAAAATGACAGCGTTTCAAACAAGTGGCAGCGTCATGGCAATCCTGGTATGCCTTGTTTTCCTTGTTTGTCATTTTGACAACACCAATCTGACTTCAGGAACGACCGACTGACACTAAACGTTCATGGACTGACACACTCTCTCTCATTCTTTATTTGTGTGAAGATATCTGAAGTAGTTGGATCCAACAGTTCCAGGAAGACAAGAGGAAGAAGAACAGGGAAAGCAGGAGTAGGACTGGAAAGAGGAACAACAAAATGAAGGTGATGGATGGACCGTGGCATTATGGCCGTTACTCCCAGGAGCTCAAGAGTGCCAACCTATTAAAACCTATCCAAGGTTCTAACTTCTCCAAACCTACACAAATCTAATCTAACATAACCCAACCAAACTCACACCTCTTGAATGGGTATAAGTTTTTAGGAATAATAGCCACACCAAGGCATGTTGTAAATGAACAGTAGTGGACGGCAAACCGAATTCTGGTTGGGAAGTGGCTGTCTCTTTCTGTCTGCCTACCTTTCTACATTAATTAATCTAGCTATCCATCCATCCATCCATCTATTGGCTAATTTACGGATTCACGAACTAAATGCGGAATCACTTCTTATTTACCCGGCAGAGGAGAGAAGCTGATTGGGCGACTTCGCGATGAAGAACCTCCGATTGACGAGAATCCGGTCGAGTCTAAGGCTCATCGTCTCGTGGGTGTTGATGGCTAATCTAGGGGATCAGGCGAGTTGCGGACTTCGTATTCTACAGATCTCAGACTTACACATAGACAAGGCTTACTCACGTAATGGGTCCATCGACAATCGTTGTCATGAACTGGGTTCGGCCGATCGAGCCTCGAGGGATCAACTTCCACGTCAGTTAGGTCCCATGGGAGAATATGCTTGCGATCCCCCCTATATCCTGTTCCGTTCAGCTCTTCGCTCCATTTTGGAACTAAAGCCCAAGCCTGATATCATTTTATGGACCGGCGATTCAAATCCCCATTGGGTGGATGGACCCAAGTTCGATTACATTTATCCTAACTTGAGAAACATCTCCCAAGAATTGCTCCTAACCTTTCCTAATACCACGATTGTACCCGCGTTGGGCAATCATGATACGTATAAGCCTGACGATTATCCCGACTTCAAGCAAAACGACACCAACGGATTTTATAGCCACTATATTGAGGAAGGTTCTTGGGGCGACTTCATACCCACATCTAGTTGGGAAACCTTCAAGCTCTGTGGTTACTATGCTCTTCCACTGATTGGGTCCTCGTCTGACAACGCCTCCCTTTTGGGCATAGTTTTGAATACCAACATCTATTATTATAATCGGCTGCCCTTGGATGAAGAAGATCCTTGCGGTCAGCTTGGGTGGTTAGAAAGCCAACTACAAGAGTTAGGTCCAGACCAAAAGGTTATAATCATGGGGCACGTGCCACCTGGCTTTTTTGAACTTGATCTTCACTATGACCATCCAATGTTTAGCATCAAACATGGCCAACGCCTTACTCGACGATTTCAAGAGATTGTGTCTAGGCCGGGCTATGCTGAGAAAATTGTGGCTCATTTTTTCGGCCACACCCATACTGACACTTTCAGATTGATTTTTCCCTTGGCTGAAAATCACTTCAGTAATAAGACCTTGGCTCCTCGGGGTCTTATCTTTATTTGCCCTTCAATCACTCCTAGTTTGTACTTGGGCAGTCATTCTCATGGAGTGAATCCAAGTTTTCGCTTTTACAGCTACAATCAATCAACTGCTGTGATCGACAACTACGTTCATTATTACTTTCCCTTGGATAGGGTATCTTCTCCGAATGATCTCGCCAAGACAAAGTGGAAATTAGCCTACAACGCTCAAGAGGCCTTTGGTATTTCGCGTCTGTCTTCTGATCAAATGTTCATAGCTTACAACACTATGAAAAAGCATCCTAACAGCAACATTTTTCGTGATTACGTCAAACACAACACAGTGCTACATATCGCATCGGCCAATAAGAGCTGTGCCGGCCAGTGTCACGTCGATATGGTTTGCACTATCTCAAATTTGTTGGCAGATGATCTGAAAGCATGCCTTGCAAACTTTACTTCAATGCAAGGGGACGGAACCAACTCTTCACCATCTTCATTGACAACCAAGTCAAAAACCGCCAGCAAAATAGCAAACGAACAACACTTCGTTGGAGGACAAAACAATAACTTTTTAAAGGGTATTCTTGTGGGATTTTCGATAATTTGCATCGTTGGAATCGCTTTGGCGGGGGTGATAATGTACCGACACCTTCATAAAAATCGTTGCCGATCTGAGGAATTCCTTTTAACAGACGGTGTATTTAAGTGCAACGGATATTCGGAAATAGAGGAATGGTCGTGAACGACTACCAGTCAATGTAGGCCCATTTGCATTTGATTTTATTTTGTCAAACTGAGGGTTATGATCACCCTATGGTTGAGAAGATAAATAGGGCATGAAACTATCATAAATACTGGGTGTTTTAAAAGAAACGGAACACCTAATTCAATCGGCTAACTTTTTGATTTTATTTGATTTTTATTTTTTTTATTTGATATTTATTTTTAATTTTTTGACTCAAATGAAACCATACATGAAACTCACCTTCATTGAATACGACTTGCCAAACCCTTGGCTTCAAAAAGTCGGAAAATAATTTCACCCAAGTTCAATACTTAACGACGACGATTTTTCTTGTGAAGGGCCATTTCTGAAAACACTGCGATTGTGACTCCAACATTTTTTCCTTCCGAAAAAGGGCTACAATCAAAAATAACGCGACATAAAGTGAATAGAACCAAATGTGTCTGAAGAATTGTTATTTGGGGCATGTTTTTCAGCTTTATACATTTTTTGTGATCTACCATTTCCGAGTTACGGACATGGTTTCCTGTTCCGTTCCTTATACATCACCCGGTACACTCTGAATTTTTAATCTCTGCTTTTTCAGCATTGATTTTAATCGGACACAAGTATTGAAAAACTTCTGTGTGCATTTTAAGGGTAAATGACAAATCATGACTTCAGAGTTGTTCCTCAAGGTTTCTTCTGGATTAGACAAATCGTTGAACGACAGAGTATTTACGTTCAAACTTTAAGAAAAAACATACAGCATACGACTATGGGCCCTACAATTCATCCAATTGGCAGGGATGACCTCATAGCCGCGGAGAAAGTTCGAAAAGAAAGTAGATCTTAAAAATTGATTAAAATTGGCGGTATTTAAGAGATTAAATTTCAAACTTTCACTATACATTGCCAATTGCTAAAGTTCAAATTCTCTTTTAAACTGTGATCAAAATTGTTTGGTAAGGCATAAATATGAAGGAAAAATTGAAGAATGGTTTTCAATCCGGAGATTGACAAGGTGAATGATTGTTTTCAGCAATGTGCACTAAAAACCCTTATTGTTCAAACAAATGCACACTGATCATAAGAACTTTTTTCATTTAATTTTGCGGATTTTTGATGAATCTGATGACGCTGCTTATAGCGCCACAACGTGCTTGGGTAATTGATGATAAATTTTGTGACCATTTTCTACTTACAAAATGTAGACAGCGAAGTAGAATCGATGCGCCAAAACATGAAATAAAGAAAGTGTTGCCATATTCAGATTAGTCTTGGCTAGCATTTTTGGGTGTAATGGTTTGCCATAACGAGATTTATTTATAGATTGTTGACGTAATTTTTAGTAAAAAAACATACTGCTCAAATCACATGTGGCCTTCTGTCTATGCTTTGCTTCTCCCAAATTATACTAGGCTGCTCAATTTACAGGCATTTATATGCACATCTACAGGATTTGGCATAGAAAACATTTCTTGCACACTTTCATATGTACCTTCCACTTTTTAGGGCAAGCTTTTTACAATATTCTTGGGAAATATATTTGTCTTCTCACAAAACATCTGGCCACTTTAGGGGTGAGGCATGGCGTTACTGATGTGTTTCGAGCCGATTTCCCGAGTTTCGAGCTCACCCGAGCCGAGTTAAAACGAGCCGAGCTTTCCCGAGCCCCCGAGTAAAACCAAGTTAAAAACGAGCCGGAAGTAGGCCTAAGATCTTAAAGAGCTAAATACCCTAGAGGGTATATGATGAATCCCACCCAATATTTTTAGCTTCTAACACCGTTTCGACATTCTGTATGCCCTAAATGAGATAAATTTCTTTCCTAAAATTATTCCAACACTGAATTTCTTTATTTTGAGTGCAACTTGTTACAATTTTGATGTCAACTTTTTGGCGGTCTTTAGACGCTCTAGCTATAAACTCTATGCCATGAATTTCTTGAAATCATGGAAATTTGTGACTGAAAGTTTTTCCAAATGGGGATTTGAACGAATGAGATTTTGCGCAACAAAAGATCATCACATTGGAATTGACTTTCCAACAAATAGCTCTTTACTAAAGGGATGCTCCAAATTTTCAAAGTAAAGCCTCAAGTTGCCTTCAGATTAAGAACAAGTCACCGCTACTTTTTGTAGTTATGAAATTCTCGGTTCACACTCGAGACAACAAAACGCACTGTTGACCTAGTGTTAAGACGAACGAAAAAATTTTGCACTCGTGCAAAATCTGATAAAAATCTGAGTAGCTATTTTGGTGAAATATCATTCAAAAATATTGAAAGTTAATTCTGTTGAAAACAGTTTGCAAAATATGTTAGACAGGAATTACCAATATTTAGAAAAACATCTAAAATCTGAAATCAGGATGAATTGCAGCCTTTCAAAGTAGTGTTTAGAATCTTGGAGTATGAGTCTAGGCAATAAAAATTTGCAAATATTCTTTGGTACTGGTTATCAATTAACGACATTTTTTGTTAAAAAGCGATTAATTTTGGGCATTTGCCACCAAATCGATCAATTTCTTATGAAATTACATTAATTTGGTATGTTTGCAGTCCCATCAAACAGAAGACATAAAATACAAAAAGCCACTAGAGTGATAATATCGTAAGTGGTGAGTAATAATACTAGTGTCTCTTTGGGTAATATTGACATTTTACACCACTTTTTAAAAGAGAAATCTAATTTTGAAAATCACATTAATACTTATCATTAGGCAGGAAATTTTAAAGAATAGAATTACAAAATTAGATGATAAATGACCAATAAAATTGCCTGATTAGACAAAAAAGACGAATAAAAGCTATCATTACCCTCAATTCGGTCTAGTGGATTGATGCCTCGAATGGCACCCTCACCAAAACCCAGAATGGGCCCGTCGCAATGTAGAACATGTTCTAAATGAGGAAAACTGTTATCCATAGCATTTGCCATTTTACAAAATGAAACTATTGATTTGGAAATATCTGGCAATGCTGCTTTGTTGTTCTTTCGTCCGGACCTCACATCGTCACCATTACCCTTAAACCAAGCCCTACTTACTAGACACAAGACGAATTTGAATTAAAAACAATTAATAGCCAGTGAAACAAAAAAAAGACGTTTAAAACTGCTACCCACATTGTAAACAAAATATATGTCCCTGTTGATGGGAAAAATTTGTCTGCTTGTGCAAGGACCCTAGAGCAAGGAAAAGACACGGTGTTCAATTTGGGTAAGCTCTACATTTATTTTTCCTCAATTTTTCCTCCAATATTTTTTTGACCAGAAAATTCGTGAAAATATTAATTTTTACCTTGAAACAACCAAAATATTTAAAAAAGGAGGAAAAGTGGAGAAATATTTCTAAAATATTTTATATTAAAAAAGTTATTTCCGGGCCACAGTCATCATGGACTTTGTTTTGTATAGACTATGTTTATGATATTTAGAGTTGCAAGAATGATAAATTATTGCCTTGAAGGTTTTCCAAGTTCTGAATGTGTGTTTTTGCTTTTTTGGGTCACTTCCTTCTGCTTTTCAAACACAAATGATGACTTGAGAATATACTTAAGAGTCATTAATTCAAGTCCATTGAATGTCATTTGGCCAATTCTTGATGGTTTGCATAATCTCTTTTGACACATCTCTTCAAGGTTTTGTAAAAAGAACACCAACAATCTTGTGCCAATCTGTATTACATGGCGAAAGAAACTGTTTTTGAAGTATTGAATTGAAAGTTTCAAGTAAGAAGAAAAGAATTGAAAGAATAAATATTTTTTTTCTTTAATAGCACAACATATTTTTTTTTGGTTTATTTCATCTCATGACTTACATTTTTCCTGATTTGTTCATAACTAATATAAATCTTTCAATTACTAATTGTTAGACGGCATAACGTAGATTTGAATCAAATGATTTATACATTTTGAAAAATTGCGAAGTCTTGTTTTCCTTCTGCTGCAAAAGAGGGATCAATTTTTGTCTTGTATTTTTTCTGCGACTCATTTAACTCATCTGATTCTGAATTCGTGTAACCACTACATCGTGACAACAATTCACTCAAGAGAAGCAAAAGGGTCAACAAAAATACTTCAACTTTAACTTGGCAAGGTTATTAGTCTGTTTCAACCAATTCAACAACCTTCAAGGACATTTGTTGGAACCCAAATCCGTCCAAGCATTATTTTTTAAGACTCCGTGGTCGAAAGGAGTGTGTTCCCGTTCTGGATTAGATCTCTTCGATCAACCATCTTGATATGTCCAAAAACCACAGTTGTGAAGATCAAATAAATGTGCCTTGAATAATTGACCCCTTTTCTACGGCTTTGTGGCGAAAAATTGCTCCCACTTTTACGGTACTTCCATTATTTTTTGTGTCCAAGCATAGTGGATCAACGGTCCCCTTAAAATCCATGATGCACTTTCTATACCGAGTGAGCTTCTTGAGTGGTTTTGATGTTTGTGCCAATTCTGAGCCTTACTCAAGTAAATTAACTTCCCACCCAAAGTCAATTGTGAAAAGAAGCGAAGCATTCAAATGTTCAGAATAAAAATAAAATTAACCATCCCGGGGTAGTACCAGAAGAGACATTAGCGACAACAATTTGACAAATATTTCAGGAACATAAAAATCAAATTAATTTGTGGGGAAGTTTGTCTGTCATTAAGAAATGATATGATACAAATATGATATATATACAAAACAGAAAGAAAATTATGGAGAGAGAGGCAAGGAATAAGACCGCTATTATCTTGAAAGCATCTTCCATTGCATTGGATTTAGGTGGTCAGTCCTAGTTCCACGGGCTTCCTCTCATGTCACCTTTTCAGTCAGGTTTTTAAATAATATTCTCTATTGCGAGGCCATGCCTTATTGCGGTTAAAACATTTTCAAGTAGTATCTAATCTGTCATGGTTGACTCACAGCATGAGCCCATGCACGTCTTGAGAGCACATTTTTGGACTTTTTCATTGATATTTCAAACAAAATGAAGATTTCAGGCTGTGCTTCATGAAGAACATGTTCAGTGATGGATCTGATTTTCTTTATCATTCTGTACAATTGACCAGCCATTTTGATATATGACGTTTGCAGATTGTCCCTTTGTTTGATAGGGTTCCAGCCAATTTGCTCCCTTCTTGACCCATGCTGTGGTTGATTAACTTCCTCATTAATGGGTTGGTCAGAAACTGGTTACCGACCCATGTGATAGCAGTACTAAGAATTTTTTTCAAAGAATGAGGACTGATTTATTTCGAATATAAGGTCCCTGAATAACTGATATTCCGCTATAACGACGGTTGTGGTCCCAAATCTCGAAATCAACGATAATCTTACAAGACAGGATGGACAATTGGGCACTGTTTACAATGTTTGCAATTTCAGGGTCATCGTTTGGCATTCTTAAACCGCAAACTGTCCCAAATAGGCCACATTGTATTTTTCTTAGGAAGGTATGACACAATTGACCATTCATCACTTTGCACTTTGCAATTGTAAGTTCCATCCCCAAAACCAACAAGACCAGAAATTAAAGAAATTGAATCTAGCACACCAATGGTACAGTTGTCCCGAAATCATGTACAAAGAACTGTTGTTTTCAAGAGCGAATATTATTGGTCCCATTATCGGTCCTGAAGTGTCCATTGATCCGACATCTACGTACTGATGATTATTCTACGATTTCCAAAGCCGTAAGCTGGGAACCACATAATTTGGGTCTACTTCAGACGCGAGAAATGATTAGTCGTCTCTTCGTGTCTTTGCACATCTAGATCTGGAACCTCTCACCACCTTCTGTAAGAATATCTATGTCCAGAATAATATCCATAACATCAAGTTGAGACTCAAGTTGCGTTTTAGCATTATTCCTGATTTATTTTTCCTTGTCAAATTGGAGGCAAAGTTCCGTCCTGATCACTTTTTTCTGTTGGTGCAAAACCAAACAATTTCCAGGCCTTCTCATTTTTCCTGTTAAAACGAAAACAATAACAAGGTATTGGGTGACGGAAATATTGTACTTCACTATAAGAAGAAATAAGGTGGATCAATCAATGAAGAATGTCGTCCAAATGTCAAGACATATCACTATCTATTGCACCAGGGAATCTTCATTCAAACAACCACTTTCAATACTTGGATAAGCTAAAGCTATTTTTTTTATTAACTTCACCTTATTATCACCCTTATTTGTCCAAGACAAATTATCGAGCTAGGTATGCCATTATGGCGCGTCTAAAATTTGAAAATGAGCCTAAATATATTTAATAATGATTATTGCAGGGAATGTCTTTGATACTTATTTGACAATGCCGATTATGAACAAATCAAAACAAAATTACAAGTTTGAACCTTAAGTTCCACTCATTTGAGGTTAGAAGCCTTCAATCCTTGGCGTAAAACTGCGTTAAAATCCGGCATTGCTGACAAGGCCTGAATTGAGCTCGAAATTTACCGAGCAAGCCCGAGCAACCCGAGTTCTCTGTAAAACCGAACTAAACTCGCAAGTTTCGAGTTTTTCGCAACTCGGAACACATCAGTACATGGCGTAGTGCGTACTGCGTCGGTTTGTCATGCGGATAGCTGGGGTTCGATCCCGGCTGACTGCCACCCTCAAAACTCAACTCTTCGGAGTTAAAATTTAGCATTTCAACCGTCCTTCAAATGCAAAACACAACTTTCCAAACTCTTCGGAGTTCCAAAGTTTCCAAACTCTTCAGAGAACAAGACTCGTCGGACTCTTCGGAGTCAAAATTTAGCGTTGAACTGTCTTTCAATGCAAACAAAGCAAGCCCCGGTTCGATCCCGGGCTTGCCGAGTCCTAGTGACCTGTGGTATTAAGTTACATGCAGAAGTCACGGCCCTTGACGGCTTAAATGGGCGAACCTGGGGTCATTCCCGAGAGTGAGGTAAAAATTAATGGTTGCTTGTTAGCTTGTCCAGGAATCCCTGGCTTGTCCAAGTGGAGCGGCAATATCCTCATATGGCGGACAGCCTCTATCAGATCACAGTTGCGAAGCTGCGTTCTGACTCCTCAACAACAAAAAAAAAACATCTGGCCACTTTCAGCAATAAACAAGGCAAACCTCTCTGGCTCAAATGGTAGTACAAAATAGGAGTTTTATGGCAGCTAGAAGATCAGTTATTAGAAAGAGGCAAAACAAAGGCAAAGTTTTTGGTGGATATTAGGGTTAACATTACAATGAATGTTTTGCCAGAATCACAATTTCTGTTCCCAAAATCCTTTTTGTTGTATATTTCAAGCTCATTAGAGGTGTCAGTGTTTCAGAATTAGTAAATCCTTGTGTGTGACCAAAAAATAGGAAAAAGTTTGCATGCCCATGTCAGTCAGGAAAGAACATTCTACTCATCAGCTGATCAGTGGCTGAGGGACTACATTCAGTTGCTCTGTTATGACGTCATCTAGCCAATCGGATGAATTGTAGGGCCCATAGCATATGACTGCATAACTTGTTTTTCATTTATTCACACAAACGGGTTTGCGTCTCAAACATTCGCAAACAATCTTTTTCAAGCAACTATAAAGAACTAGGAACTCGCAAGAAGTATCATCTTTCATTTCAAACGTACAGTACATTGATTGATTGATTTTAACATGTCTAGGATGGCGGATGATGAAATAATGCGAGGCAAACAACTGAATCAAAATTAATCAATGATAGGTTTCCTCAACTCTCGTTTAGCAGCACGAATTAGAGGCACTAATGTTTTTAATTCAAACGTTTTGAGAAAGAACGGATGGCTCAGAAGTTCCTGGGAAGTTGCTCGATCTTCCACGTTCACTTGAAGACAACGATCGAGGAAATCTTGAAAAATTGGAGACATATTTGCCCAACTGGCGATTTCCGGCCGTCCATGAGACGCAATGAGGAAAAGGGCTCGAAGGGGTGCTTCATGCAGATACGGGGGCTCTCCATCTTGCATCTCTATTGCCATTATTCCTAGGGACCAAACGTCCACCTTTTTACCTGCAAGAAGGATTATATTTTTAACCATTTCACTCTGCTTTTAATTCAGATGGAAATCATTCGGTATTACCGTAATGTTTTCGACTAACTACTTCGGGTGCCATCCAGTAGGGTGTACCAACTAGAGTGTTCCTCTTCTCGTCCCCTTGAACATTGGCGCAAAATCCGAAATCAGTTATCTTGACTTTACCGTCATTTCCAAGAAGAATATTATCAGACTTGATGTCGCGATGCAAAATGCCCTTACTATGAAGGTATGCAATCCCTTGTAAAACCTAAAAGAGAATCGGTTGTTATCTGATAACTTTGATTAGATGTAGTTCTTGCATAAAAGTGAAGCAAAGGAGTATCTTCATTCTTTTCCGTTTTCGTCCATGTTTAAACAGAAAAAACGTGTCACTTGATAAGAGAAAGAAAACTTGTCAAGCTTCTTGTATTCTTTGCAATTTCCTGGATTTGATGACCAAACAGTCCATAAGTAGCATAGTAAAAGTATGGTTTTGAATCATCTCTCTTTTGTTTGTTGAGGACTTTCTGGCCACCAAATCCGAGAAATTCAAATGATTACCAGAAGTTTGTTAAGAATTTTGCTGTCCTCAAGAGGACGTTTTCCTTCATTGGTGCAAAATTCAGAAAAAAACAATAGAAGAAGAGTGTCATTTCACTTGCTTTAATTGCAAGCCTTAATTACACTTTTTTGTCTTGTATTGACCACATTCTCCTTTTATGAGACTTCCTTCAAGCCCAATGAGGTCAAGTCCAAAATATTTCCCTACAACCCACTTTATTGCCCCACAAATCATTCCATTGCCCTAACAATCACTTTATTGTCTTATGAATTACAACAATTACTATTGACGTCATCATTTTTGGCGGGAAAAAAGTTCGGAAGATCTGTGTTTCTGATGAGCGTGCAAGGTAACTAAAACGAAGGTTTAGGCCTGGTGATTGCAACAATGCTTTTCTTATCTGCACAACTTGAAGTTGAAATAGGAATTCTTGACTTTGTTTTTGCAAAAAAAGTATGTTTTGTTGCTTTCATCTAGAATTTCGCTACATAAGTTGAGAGGGTTCTTCCGAACTTTGAAATTAGGAATGCCCGACTTTGAATAACAAGATGGCCAGAGGAGATCGGTTCCTGAGGCAACTAAACCTAAAAACAAATAATTTGTTTAATTAAAGGCTTCCAATTTCTCCAATTGTTTTGGAATTACTTTGGAATACTTCTCAACATACATTAACCATGCCATTGCCCATAAATGTAACATTTTTCGAAAATCTGACCCTTGAAAACTGAGACTTTTTGGCAAGCCTACACTGCTAATGGCAGTTAGAGACGGCAGCAGGTCCGTAAAATGATACGGTAATCACTCACATTTACAATGTCTTTTTTCAATGAATTTAAATATCTTTACAAATACATCTCAAACGCATAATTACTTGTACGTCAGAAGCCCCCATCTCATTGACTCATCTCATTTGTCTCATTGTCTCATTGACATTGAATGATCCAGTGAAGTAATGGTGGTAGGCTTTTATACTAAGGCACTGAGTAACCAACAGAGTTGGGTCAATTACTTGAAAAATGTAGTTAATTACAATGACTTCATCAAAAAATGTAATTAATAACAAAGACTTCATCAAAAAATGTAATTAATTACAATGACTTCATCAAAAAAATGTAATTAATAACAATGAATTCATCAAAAAATGTAATTAATTACAATGACTTCATCAAAAATGTAATTAATTACAATGACTTCATCAAAAAAATGTAATTAATTACAATGACTTCATCAAAAAAATGTAATTAATTACAATGACTTCATCAAAGAAATGTAATTAATTGCAATGGCTTCATCAAAAAATGTAATTAATTACAATGACTTGATCAAAAAATGTAAATAATAACAATGACTTGATCAAAAAATGTAAATAATAACAATGACTTGATCAAAAAATGTAAATAATAACAATGACTTCATCAAAAAATGTAAGTAATTACATATGCAATTACATTATCTGAAAATGCAATTGACTTCAATTACAATTACATGACAATTACAATTCTTGCAGTCTCTTTCAACCTTTTACCTTTACAAAACAATGAAAAATAAACAGATCTGCCATTTTTAAGTAGTGATGCACCAACTGACAACTGAAAATGCCTGAAAGGCTAATATGAAAGAAATTTATATAAACAAAAAGCTTATAAACGGGCTTAAATATCAAAAAATTTATTCCACCAATCACAAGGCATGTGTAACATGTAATTGTAATTTTTCACAAAACAAGAACTTTGTACATACATGTATATATCAAGTATGAAGATGTTTTAAAACTTTTTTACACCTCATTTGTCTGCCCTTGGTTGAGAAAAGCCCTAAATCCCGACACAAAAATCATGGTCAAAAGCTCTTGAAGTTTATAAGTTGGGTGTGTATTGTATCAAAAGCTACCTGTTTGTGGCATCACATTGACCACAAATTGATTACAAAATAATTGTTTTGCAATTAAACACTGATATATTGGTTTTATGGTTAATTTAAGGAAGTAATGTTTTGAAAAGTTTTTGGAAATTTGTAACTGATAATTTGTCAACTGCAGGGCCAAAAATGTAATCAATTACAATTACTCGGCCCAAAAATGTAATTAATTATGATTAAATGTAATTTTAATTGAAATAACGTATTTGTAATTCTTATTACGTAATTGTAATTACGTAATAGTAATTGAAATTACGTTATAGTAATTGAAATTACGTAATTAAAATTGAAATTACGTAATTGTAATTGAAGTTACGTATTTGTAATTGAAATTACGTAATTCTAATTGAAATTACGTAATTATACTTGAAATTACGTAATTATAATTGAAATTACGTAATTGTAATTGAAATTACTCCCTATTCTTGGTAGCCAACACACCAACTGATGTACTGGAGTTGAATAGAGCGAGCTCCTAAAACTGAAACTCCCTCTGCCAGATTGTTTTCAATACTCCCTTCCTTTGGAGGTGCATAAATAGTATTTATTCTAGCAAAATCATGATTGTAAAAGCAGATTACAAGGCGATCGGCAGAAAAGACACATCAATAATTCTCTCTCTTGCTGTTCTTTTCATCTGGAGCAATAACAATGTTTAACCTCATCGTTTGATTGAGGTTAAGTAGGTTTGAAGACAGGTTTTTAGGAACCCTTAGAGATATTGGTCAACATAGGGTAACACACAGTGCCAATGATTCATGCTGGCGATGGAACATTTTTTGTGGTGACTTGGATGGCATCTCGTGGCACTTTGATGAAACGGGCATTGATGTACATGGTGAAAAAACTCGGACTTGACGGCATTTAAAATTGTTTAAAAGGACAACTATAACAGTAGTTGTTTGGAGAAATCATTGACAGAAAGAACCACGGTACCCCTAGGAAGGTAGTCACTTTCTTTTTAATGTGTACATGTTGCTCCCGCCCATTGTTAGAGTGTGTGTGTGAAGTGTTCAAAAGCAAGGCTGAGATTAGCGCTCTGAGCATTATATTACATATTATGACGAAACAAGACGAGGAAGGTGCTTAGTGACTCATATAACGTGCAAAGCCGTACATTTGCCCAAAACTTTTCTTTATCTGATAAGACACTGCCGGCAATTTGAAGCCTGAAATTTTAATTTAAAGCTAGACTCAGTATGAATTTTTAAACGAAGATCCGAATAATTAAGTGTTTGGTTACCATTATTTGGTTATCACCGTTGTAAAGGTTAACCGATGTAATACATTTGGCGAGTTCAGAGCATATAATAAGTCACTATGTGTTTCTGGTTTGGCGTTTTTTGTTTCATTATTCACTTATGTAGGACCAGAAATATACAACTCGAAAAGCTAAATTTGGAACAGACTAACTTTGAAGTCAATTGATACGGCTACATTGGTCTCTAATCGGGTTAATGCAACATCAAAATATGAAATACCTTCATTTGATTAACTTTATCGTTAACCTCTAATAATCGTTTAACTTGAAGTCAAAGCTATTAAGGTTAAAAGGCAAAAATCTGCCGTGGCAAACGAGATGTCAAAAGTGCTTCCACATTATAACCACGGTGTCACTACATTTGCGCCATGGAGTCAATTCCTTTGTATCAATAGGTGGCTTTGCTCCATTTTTACTTATCGTTGATATACTTCCATGTAGCTAATCAATGGACACTCCTTCTCTAAACTTCAAATTTGATGTTACCTTTTGTAGCAAACAAACCAAGCGCATTTGATTGCGTTTACGTTTTTCAAATATGACAAGCTGGTGTCCCTGATCTGCATCCGTGCAAACTTGATCTGCCGGACGAAGGACCATTTTCTTGACTCGTTGATACAAAAATGGCCCTCCTGAGCTAAAAAGGGAACAAACTTGAACCCAATCAAGAACAAAGGGACCTTTCATATTATTTGCTTAATTAGCTGCAAGTATGAAGCCCATCAACCTTTCCATCGTTGAGAAATATGCGATCAATTTTTTTCACTCTTTGCAACTCTGGTCATTGGTTTGATCTAGCTCATCAACCAATGGTTGGAAGTCAATGAAATGTTCAGTGTTTCGAACTGGGAGTGCTGCCAAGTTGACTCGGAAGTTTATCACTGTTAAAAAGGACAGGTTTTATCGAACTTTTTGAACAGACCTGAACAGGGACCAAGTTGGCAATACTCGAACTAGTTCGATTTCGAGTTCGATGGCTATAAAAATGGGTTTCGAATTGGCAGTGCTGCCATATTTCATGGCAGATAAGGTCTTTTGCCTGTTGAAAAGTTTAGGTGTGGTCAGCTGTTTGACCCTAAAAACCAAAAAGGCAAAACTCGGCCTAAAATCCAACTCGAAACTACTGATGGGGCTGAGACTAGCAATGTCTCGGACGGTATGAGACCAGACCAATACAATGAAAGTCTTGCTGGTGTTGATTCCGACTTGAGACTAGTGAATTAGCCAACGATTCAGTGAGGTCACTAATCTAAACAAAGTCAGGGATTGGTTCAGAATTGAGCCCGCTCAACCAATGACAACAAGGGAGCAATTTTGCGGACATTATATCACTTTTGACGCTTCAACAACACTTAGCAGTGATGACTTTAAGGACCCCATAAACCATTTAGGCCAATTGAAATCGGATGAATCATGTTATAGTCCAAAGAAGATCGGTGTTAAAAGGAAATTTTGTAAGCTTTTCATACCATGTAGTGAAAATTGGTTCTTCTTGGCAGTCTTTATTTTTACCCTAAATTTAATCAAAATGTTAATTGGCCAAGATTTGGTTGAACATTCAACCCACAGTTTCCCTAATTTTCTTTTTGTTGGAGCTGTGCTTTTCTTCTCTAGATTCAAATCCGTTAGTTTAATTTTCAAGGCCAAATCGACCAAATATTTCCTTCCCACGCAGAATACTTTCCCAATTCAGTTGTTGACTATTCACTTCAAAAATTGGCTTAATAATTAAAAAAAGGAAGATTTTGAAAATATTGCTTTGGGAAGGTCAGATTGTTTGCCAATATTTCAAAAGATATGCGGAAATCATGATGATTCTTGAAGAAAAAGCCCAAATATTTGAAAAGTGCTCAGGACGGTAAAATATTTAAATTACATTTTTTTATATTTAATTAAATATTTTCGGCCGCTCTACTTATCATCAAAAAAGCTCCAATTATCTGGGATTTATTCATCAACAGTACCTATGGCGTAGGATAGGTCACATTGAGCCTTGATTCTGTCCATGGCATATCATTTTGTTCACTTCCATTGGGTCATTCTGATATAGAGGTGAAGAATCTTTCCAACAATTGAAGTTTCTGATGCTGTGGCATTTTTTCTCGAAATGTTTTGGAACGGTGTTAGTGTTTGGTGCTTTCATTCTTACATTTCTCACTTAAGCTTGCGTGTTAAATCTAGTTGTTTCTTGGCTTTGGTCTGGATTCCCATGGTTGATCGATTGGTGGGTTTGTTGATTGGTTGGCTTTACCATCCTTCAAACATCTTTTGATGCTAGTCATGAAAGGTCTTTTGGTTTTTCGCTCTGGTAAGTTCCTCTTGTTGTTTTGGACTAAAGCAAGACGACGCTTTAATTTGAACGGCTGGCCGCGTTGGAACGGTACTTCAGGGTCAGAGCGGTAATCATAAAAATCCCAAACGTGCGTCCTTCGATACCGATCATCAAAGTGGCTTATGAGTTTGCTCAAATCAAAACCATGTAATTTTTTTAAAAGTAAATTACATATTCATTGAGGCAAGTGAGAAAAGAGGGCTGATTCAAATTGGTCTACAAATAAAGTTTGAACCCTGATTAGGTCTGGCCCTCCGACATAAATATGAGTTTTGGGGAAAAGTTGGTTTTTTATTTCACTGTTATAGGAAGCCTGTGTACTTTTTAGCGCATTTAAAAACACGTTGATACGTCGCAATATCAGTACACCGCATGTAGCCACCAAAAACATGAGAATCACCTCCTTTTTTAACAGCTTTGAGCTATTTAAGTTTCGGTCCACCTGCGCAGCACGACTTTATGTCCGCGATCTCACCTAGTACTGAAGAAGCAACAGGCAGGAACAAAATACAAAAAACAAAATACCGCAAATATCCATTCAATTTGCTTTGCGTATCAACTAAACTACGAAAGTTAACTTTTTTTGATTATATCTCAAATAAGTAGATGTAATCAAGGCATAAAAGTAAATGACTGACACCATTGCATTATTTTTAAACGAGTGAAATCTCGATCTTCAATTGAAAACTCGTCACACTTGAGAAATGAAAGCAGAATCAGATAGGCCTAACTACTAGTGATGTGACTTGGGCAAGTAATGAGTCATCACAGACACCCCAAGCACAAGTTGTTGACAAGCATTACTTGGGCAATACACCAATACACTTCCCAAGCTCAAGGAACATTGGAAGATGCAGTTGCCGGCAGTTGCTCTTAGAAGATTTCAGATGCTTGCAGTGTGACTTAGAAGAAAAGAATGTCAAGTTGCATTTTCAATGATCTTTTGACCTTAATAATTTAGCAATAAACAGTGGAAGTGAAACAAAAAATATTTTGATTTGGATAGCATTTGCAAAACCATGTTTTTTCTTTAGTTTCCGTTCTAAGCCACACATGAATACACTTTTTGGGCCAATCAAGAATGAGATTTAACAGTCACACTTGGGAACAAGCTCGGTCACTCAGAGTTGCTAGAAAAAAAATATAAGATGCCAACTCTTTTTTTTAAAACATTCTCAAAAGCTTTTGCATTTCTCGATACAAAAGCTTTGAATTGTGTATTTTCATCTAAAAATCCATCCTAACAAGGGCATGGGCCCTATTTCGCTGAAACTTTCTGGTTAATTGAAATTCTGATGCCAAAGGTTTAGTCTTCATTCCTAGCAAATTTGGCAAACCTGTAAGGTGGGAAAAATACTTGTACAGGCACTCAAGTAGACCCAAGTTTCGGCAAGTCCAAGGTACTGTACCGGACCGCTTGCCCAAGTTCCTGTTTGCCTCCCATCACTACTAACTACTGATTACTGATGGGATTTCTCAAGCTATCAAGCACTTCAATTTTTCAAGCTGGGCTTGTTTCCATTTCAGCTGCCTCAAGCAAAACCAAGCATTCAAGCCACAGGGCTCAGAGAACCTTTGGTGAATAGCAGGGTTGCCAAGCTATTTGTTGTCCTTTTTGCCTGATCTAAATATAGAGGCAGAAACTCCTATGCTGTTGCAAAATTTGCCATTTTTTCCCAGATTTTTCAAGATATTTACCTTCCTAGGGGCTAAATGAAGCATGCTTTGTTAAACTTGAGTACAAACTATTTTACTCCATTTCCAGTGGCCAACAAATTGAATTTTAACTGACAAGCCTGACATTGGGTGAAGGTGCTTGAAACTGCTTGCAAGCTTTCAAGCACAACTGAAAACTGTTGCTTGGTCCAAACTCCTCTTCAAGCTGCAGCTTGTGCCTACTGATGGGATTTCCCAAGCTATCAAGCACTTCAATTTTTCAAGCTGGGCTTGTTTCCATTTCAGCTGCCTCAAGCCAAACCATTCAAGCCACTGGGCTCAGAGGGACTACAGTTAATAGCAGGGTTGCCGAGCTATTTGTTGTCCTTTTTGCCTGATCTAAAAATAGAAGCAGAAACTCCTATGCTGTTGCACAATTTGCCAATTTTTTGCATAGATTTTTCAAGGTATTTGCCTTCTTAGGGGCTATCTGAAGCATGCTTCGTTAAACGTGAGTGCAAACTATTTTACTACTTTTCCGGTGGCCACCAAATTGAATTTTAATTGGCAAACCTGACATGGGGTGAAGGTGCTTGAAACGGCTTGAAACTGCTTGCAAGCTTTCAAGCACAGCTGAAAACTGTTGCTTGGCCCAAACTCATCTTCAAGCTGCATCTTGTTTCCCATCAGTACTTGTGCCCATCAGTACTACTGATGGGAAAAAAACAATCTTTCAATCTTTCTCACGCGAGGTTGCTAGCTTTAGGTTTGCCATCACCCCTCACATAGTACAACATCTTGCAAAATCAAGAAGCAAGTTCCTTCTACATAGCGCCCCTGAGCCAAAGACGAATAAGGCAAGGGGTGCCACTTGCGCTCACCTTCAGAAGAAAGCCTTTTTCCTCATGGAATTCAACCGACAAATGATAGACGCTGAAGGCTAATTGGCAGACCTAGTTGGGCAACCTATCGTGAATATGATTGAAGATTGGATTGTTTCCATCACTAGGCCTAACGCTTATAGTGATGTGTTTCGAACCAGGAGTGCTGCCAGTTTTGACTCGGAAGTTTATCGATGTTAAAAAGGGCAGGTTGTATCGAACTTTTTGAACAGACCTAAACAGGGACCAAATTGGCAACACTGGAACCAATTCGATTTCGATTTCTATCCATAGATATCAAAAATGGATTTCGAGTTGGCACTTCTGCCATTTTTCATGGCAGATAAGGTCTATTGCCTGTTGAAAAGCTTAGTTGTTGTCAGATTTTTTACCCTAAAAATCAAAATGGCAAAACTCTGCCAAAACTCTGACTCAAAACACAACAGTATTTGAGACCAAGAGAGAAATGCGAGGTGTTGCCAAATTTGCTTAAATTGGGTTTTGCTTAATTCTATTGTATTTGCTTGGTTTGAATTTGAAGGCACAATATATCAAGATTTATTTTCTATTGTTTTAAACTTAATTTCAAAGCGAGGAGCATGGTTGCATTGACTCCACAACTTAATATAAAATGTTGGCTTCAGAGTTTTGAAAAAAAATACCTGAAAGACTGCTGAAAGTGTGACGTGAAATCTTCTTCATTAACACAAAACTCATGTTACATCCTCCAAATTGCTGGAATTCTCCAGCAATTTCATTTAACGATTGTTGTTATGTTATTTCGTTGCAACGCAAAGTTTTATTTAACTCACAAGTGCACAATCATTATTTATGATTTTCATTTGCTAGAACCCATGACAATTGAAATCACGTGGCAATTACGGCATTATTACTACTGACGTGTTTCGAGTTGGATTTTTGGCAGAGTTATGCCATTTTGTTTTTTAGGGTCAAAAATCAAATCACAACTAAACTAAACACTAAGAAACGTAAAATAAGGGAGAGTTTCCTTTCCTTTATTTTACGGTATATTTTCATCCTCTGTCTAAATTTAAAGGGCACTGTAGCTTCCCACGAAAGTTCAAGGGAACCTGGCCAACACTAAAGATTAGGACTGAAAATCAATGTTCTTCAAACCGTTGGTTTTAAAACTAAGATCATGAAAAGCTTACCTCCCTACAGACTGCAGCAATTTGCCCCTCTTTCATGACCGTCTCCGTCACAACATCCGTTAATGGCCCTCCAGCTAGATACTCCATTACGACCCACAGATCATCCTCGACCAAGAAACACTCGATGTAGTTCACTAAATTTGGGTGTTGCAGTTCCTTCATTACCTGAAACGTTAATTATTAAGGAGAGGAGGAATAAAAATCCCGCATCTGCATTTCGAATCACTGTAGATATGTTTTCCTTATGGTCGGTCCCTTTCCCGATGTAATAAAGTGTACCTTCAATTCCATCAGGATCATTTCCTTTTTTGGTTGCTTTAAAAGGTCAATGATTTTGATTGCCACCTGTTGACCAGTTTGTTTATTTTTGGCCAAGAACACGGTTCCCGCAGCTCCAGAACCCAAAACAATATCTCGGTCATATACATCCAATGGATCTCGATCGGAGCAAAGAGCTTTCATCTCAGAGAGAATTTCCTCTTCCGTGATGTTACGGGTTACTCGAGGCCCGTAAATTTTGGTGCATTTTCGTCTCAATGTAGCTTCCCCGTCGTTTAGTACCGTACCATCGATATTAGCGTTAATTTCAGACTGCTTTCTCTCACAAGTTTTGAAATTTTCGATGCTTTTGATTGTCTGTTGATGGGAAAAGTTGTCGTCCTCTTGAGTCAGAAGAAGACATCCTTCCTGACCATTGGTTTCGTTGGCATTTTGGGTGTCATGAGGAACAGAGCTTGATGAGGGATTTGGTTGAGTACTCAAAGAACTGGCAGGAATTTCATCTTCATCAGTCGATGACAACGATAACCCAGAGCTCCCAGGCGAGAAGAAGTCTCCACGAATGAAATTGCAATCCCTGTTTTTTTCTTCTTTCTCCATCCACTTAATCACATTTTGGGCTTTGGTTTCGTTGTCGGGATTTTGACGTTCTTCCACAGTGGTCATGGATTCATATATGCTTTGCAAGTCCGGTGGCAAGCCTTTGATGATCTTGCCATGGTGCTCGGCGTGATGAAGTCGTTTTACATCGGTCGGAGTGCCGATATTGAGTTGATGAGAGGAACCACCTGGTTCTTCCTCACTCGATTTGGCCTGACTTTTTCCGCCAAGAAAGCGCTTTTTGAACAATGATATGGTTGAGGACATATTGAAACCAAAAAATATCCCTCGAAAGTATTGCAAAAACACGAGCTTGGGGATGAAGAATGCTGATGATGAATACGCACAGCTATTTCGTCCTCGATCAAGGAGTGGCAGAATGGGAAGAAAAGCCGGTGGAGCAGCAGCTTAATATCGATTTTTTTTTGTTTTGCCTTGCCCTTTCGTCAGACACCAATCATGCTTTAGTTAGGCATGGCAAAACAACGTCCTTTCTCTCGTCGCCATTTTGCTGATTTAGTTCTTAGCCATCGGTTAAAATGAGATAACACGAGTTGAACGTGACATATCCTTCGCTAAGTAAGCTCCTTGGCCAAGCTAAGTGTTGAACCAGGTTATCACTTGTCACTCAGTATAAGCAACACATTCATGGATTCTCGCGCTATCCAAGCCCGGCGAGTAGGAGAGAATTCTCTATTTTTGATAACACAATTGAGCTAGGCCAGAGAGTTTGAGTGTGTAAGAGAGAGAGGGACATCACATTAGTGCGGGTGATTCGTCAGAGTCAATAGAGTAAAGAGACACGACCAACCGGACACGAACTGAAAAAGCATAACTATGGCGCATCAAAAATGTAAGGTTGTGTGATAGATTTAGACAAAGGTACGTATCTTAAAAGGCATTACTAGTTTTCATACGTTGGGCCTGATTAGAGAGAGAGCTTTAGATCCAGTTGGCATCAATATTTTTTTTTTTAAGACCGAATATTTCAACAGCAAATTTTGGATTCAGTTATAACATGTTTCATTCGACCTTTAGGAAATTAGACCATAGACAAGGTCAGAGTGCTGAAACTCAATGGCTCATGGTGTTTCAAATGACTTTTTAGGTTTGGATGGAACTACTCAAAGACATCATGGCACTTCTTGGACCCAATATTTAATGGAGTATAATCCAATTTAATTTGTATTATATAAGTTTAGGCCCAGGGAAAAAGTTATAAACCTAAAAACCTATTAATTATTAAAAAAAAAACTATTTAACCCATCTTTAAAGACCATTTGGTTACCTAATGAATTCAAATTAAATCAAATACATTCATAAGCACCTCAGTTATTTGAGTTTGAATGGTCTATTTTTGACCCCAAAAAGCCGAAAAACGCCAGTTATTTAAAAAACACAAATTTTATATATCTTTTCAATGTCGCAAAAGAAAATTACTTTTTTGAGTTTTGAAGTTCATGTGAAAAGAGCTCAAAATAGTATAAAATCTTAAAAGCACTTAAAATACATTTTACGATGAAAAATCATTTGCAAAGTCCTTGACCCTCAAAGTTGGGTAATGCTTGGAAATTTTGAAGAAAATGGTTGATGTTTCAAGTTTCGATATTTGTCCATTTTGAACATGGTCCTTCAAGAAATTGCAGATTTGAATCCTAATCTGTTAGACATATTTATTTGCACTTTTGGCTGAACACACAATAAAGTGTACCCAAAATATCATTTTAAACAATTTTCACAGAAGCTTCAAAACTCAAAAAAAAATATATTTTCTTGCGCGACATTGAAAAGCTAATTGAAATCCTAGGGACTTCGTTTTTTCGGCCTTTTTTGGGTCAAAAATGGACCATTCAAACCTAAATAACTCAGCTGATAATAAACGTATTTTTAGTCAATTTTAAGTCAACAGGTAACGAAATAAATAGTCTCTAAATATGAATATATATAACTGATAAGTTTTTAGGTATATAAATTTTCCTTGAACCTAAACTTACGTATTCCAATAATAGTAAAGTTGTTTCCCATTGATTTTTAGGTCCAAAAAGTACCAAGATAATACGAAGAAGGGTATTTTGATCCAAACCTAAAAAGCCTTTTGAAAAGCCGTGGGGTCCTATTGAATGGAAATCAATTTCTCGTGAGCTTGCGAAAAGTCCTAAGAAGAGGCATTAGGGATTACTTATAACAATTATGGAAATGTTCCAGTCCATTCTTGAATATTCTTTGACGTGCCAGTGCTTAGCTTTGCTCTATGAAAGGGTTTTAAGACCTTCAATGTCGTTTTTCAAAGTCAGAGTATCATAATGAAGATGTTTTGTTAAGGTGTGGATTTTAAATTAGCTCAAAAAAACTTCATCAATTAGTGGTTTTAATCCTTTAATTACGGCGACATGAAGGAGTTTGTCTTTAGACCTCATTTTATTAAATTATTGTCTGAACTTCAACAAAAAATGTTATTTGATGTTCAAGATTGGTTCGACCAATCTTTGCTTTCAAAAATGAGATAAAAACGGCGCATTGAAGGTAGAGGATAGGTTTGCAAGAACAAAGATTGATAAAATACCATTTATCTTGCCTTAATAGGTAAATGTGTACGACAAGGAGGTTTTCTGCGACATTTCTAAAGTAATGTTGAATTTTATCGTATTTTGTAGGTGATGTTGATAATGTATACTGTAGTACGTCCTAAGGGGAAAGAAAACCAGTCTAAAAATTACTAAAGTTGAGGACGCTGGTGATCGTGCTTGTTTCGTCGTTTGTGAAATCGCAAAGTGTTGGTTTGGGTCGGGTTTGAGGAAACAAGACTGAGCAAGTGCCTTCATGAATTCCTTGTTCGACTTATTAGTGTCTTTATATAGTTAAAGGAGACTATAAGGCTTAGAAAAGGCCCAAAATGAATCGGGATCCACCCGACAAGGAGCGTGTAGCAGCTTTGGTGAAGAGCAATGTGGCTCCATCTGGAAAAGAAGAAAAGCATTCTGGCTTGTATAACAATGTTGTCAAAAAGAAATTTCCAGCTGTGGTTGTGGGGCACTTGGGGGCACGAAAACTTTTTTCCGCAATTCTGTTTTCCGTGGTACCACTTTTCCGTCTAAGACATGTCCGTCTAAGCTACTTTTTGCCCATTTTCCGATTACACTCCTGGTGCATCCCAGGCCAATCGCTAATTGGCCTGTGCGTTATAGTCAAAATTCTATAAATAACTGTGACAATGAACTAGTCATGATAGTCCAATAAATGTGCCAGGGGGCTTCACACCTTCAATCTCTTTGATTATTTCTGCGTGCATATCACGTTGTTTCAATGGCGACAAGGATCAATCGGAAAGAAGCCCCCTGGACAAAAACAAGACACAGCCTCATTGGAGGATGAAGCAGCCTCATCGGAGGACGAAGCAGCCTCATCGGAGGACGAAGCAGCCTCATCGGAGGACGAAGCAGCCTCATCGGAGGACGAAGCAGCCTCATCGGAGGACGAAGCAGCCTCATCGGAGGACGAAGCAGCCTCATCGGAAAGAATTGGGATGCACCAACTCCTTTTCCGAAAAAGTCATGTTTCCGAATGATTAGGTTTCTGACTAATTTAGGATTTTTTAGGGAAAGTGATGATGATGATACACAATCAGCTTTTCTCCTTATTTTAACTCATTTTTTATCCCATCGGGACTCTGACAAAGTTTTCACGAATTATGTTAAGCAATTCAACGTTCTCGCTCTGATACCCTTGGCAGATGTTCTTGAGGGTTATCTCCACCTTAAAGACGACGAAAATTTATGCTGAAAAATGGAAGCATTCTTCACGTACCTAGAAAAAAATTACATAGGAAAACCGGCCCGCCGCATAGGTAATCACCCCATTACTGTCCGCACCGTTGTTAAATATCCACCTCGCATTTGGAACGTAAACCAAGCCATTTTAGACAAAATCTCTCGCAATAACAACTCCATTGAATCCTGGCATTGCCGTTGCAGTGGCTTGGCGGGGTCTGCCAACTCGTTCTTGTCTTTTTTACAAACTGAGATTTCCTATCAGTACTTGGAGTACTGCCAACTCAAGTGCAACCGACCCAAAAGAGAAAAAACCGATGCCATGTACAGAAAAGTTGCCTCCTACCAAAGGAAACAAATGGCTGAGTTTTTGGCAGAAACGTCCTACAATTGCCACACTTATTAGACATAGACCTCTTAGTCGGAAAAAATAAAATCGGACAAATGATTACTCGGAAATCTGTTAAATGAGCCCTGAATCGGACTATTAACTAATCGGAAATATATCACATTCGGAAAACTGGTATTCGGATATTTTTTACAGCCGGAAAATGCTTATTCAGAAATTTTGTATGGATCCGTGGTTGTGGATTTCCAATGTACAGTAATGTTGAGGGGAGACGAATCGAGTCAAGAGAGGTGGCTGATTTCTTGTTTGATGCAATGCGTTTTCATCCCAATGCGATTGTCAGGATAGTTGGTATAAGAAGACCTTCAAACACAACCAGTATCATTACAAAAAAAAGAAGTAATAGTGAGCGAGAAATTTGGCCAAAACGTGGATTACGAAAGGGTCTACGATTCTTTAGTGTGGAGATGCACAATTAGAGGAGGACGTCCGGGAAACTCAGCTCTTAAGCTTTTTCACGTACCCCACGATACGTCTGATGTTGATCTGGTGAAGGCAATTGAGCCTTTTGCCAAGGTCGAGTCTTGTATCTTAGGTGAAAAATTTGGTAAATATTGTGGGGAGCTTGCCTCGATTGCTAATGGACACAAACGAGTTCTGGTGGTAGTGACTGGTTTTGGAGGACGGAGCCTCAATGGAGGACGGAACCTCAATGGAGGACGGAGCCTCAATGGAGGACGGAACCTCAATGGAGGACGGAGCCTCAATGGAGGACGACTGGAGCCTCAATGGAGGACGAATGAAAGGTCGCTCTAGTCAAATCTATAAATAGCTGTGATAATGTACTAGTCAAGAGAGTGCAATAAATGTGCCAGGGGGCTTCACACCTTCAATCTCTTTGATGATTTCTGCGTGCGTTCACGATGTTTCAAAAGGAACCAATTGAACCTAGTCCCATGGAAAGTGTTAATGTGAAGAATGTCGTGCAACAAATAGTCCTCGGAGAGGAAAGAACCAGAGCCGAGGAAATAAAAATGACAGCGGAAAAGCGCTTCATTGAAAAGCGTTGTCACAAGATCCCGAAATTAGTTTATATACCAATTAACTGACGCCATGGATTCTCTATGGAAGGCTTGGTATTTCAAAGCAAGAAGTGTGATGAACAAACTAGCAACTTTGCAAGTATTGATGTGCTTTGAAAATCCTGATATAATTTGCATTACGGAAACATGTCCCGATAAGTCGGTGTCGAACCAAGACTTATCACTGATGAGGTTTGGAAAATCTCGTGTCCCTTCAATATAAAGTGTAGGGGGTCATATTGGAGGTCGTAAAGACCCACAAGGACTTGGGTATAGTTGTGGATAACGATTTGAAGTTTTCAGAACAATGTGTGCAAGTTGCAGCCAAGGCGAGAAGTGTTATCAGAGTTTTAAAGCACAAATTTACAACCAAGAATCCAAGAATCTTACCAAACCAAACTTTTTAAAACCTCCGTTCGATCAAACTTTGAATTTTGCACCCAAGTGTGGAGCCCAGGATTGAAGAAGGACGTTAGAGCTTTGGAGTCACCACAACGATGGATAGGGTGAGGTCTTGTCATTCCAAGATTTATTCTGAACGATTGGAACTTTTTGGGTTCAATTCCTTAGTGCTCCGACGGCAACGATTCGATATAATTCTCACTTGGACTTCTTGTCTTTGGATTTCTTGACTTTAAGGTATTGAAGATTATAATGGCTTCATATATCTTGAGCCTTCTGGTGCGAATGCCCGAAATAATAGGTCATCAAGTGGAAAGCACCTACGTAGACCACCTTTTAGACGATTTGCACGAGAGAAAACATTTTTTGTCCGTGTGATACCACAATGGAACGCTTTGCCCATGAGCGTACTGAATTATGAATTTCTTTGGAGCTTCATGGCCTAACTCAATCATAGTTTAACTGTAAACACTAATTGCCACAAGAATGATCACGTCGGAACAAGATAGGTTGCGTGGCAAAATAATCTTGTTCCGTGAGCTCGCCCTTAAATCAGCGGAAAACAGGGAGAGTCACAGATATTGACAAAAGGGGAAAGGTTAGAATATCTGAACCTAACCTAACCTAAATTAATCAATTCTAACATTTTGTCAACTTACCTAACCTAACCTAAATTAACCAATTCTAACATTTTACAAACTTACCTAAACTTACATAAAAGTAAACCATTCTGCCAATTCATGACAGAAAAAGTTTATTCCAAAATCCCTTAGAGCAATGGAAACCCAAAATCATAATCTATGAGCCTCGTGCATTGCCACAACGCTATGCTATTGTGTTGGAGAAAGAGAAGACTTAAATATAACTAGTGCTGCTACAAGTTGTCTCCCAAATCAGAGGACATTTAGGGAAGATAGAAAAAAATGTTTCCATATTAACAAGCCAAAAATGTATTTTTTTCATTCAAATTTGACCTAAACAAAGGATTGGCAATTTTTCAATTACTTTGGCCCATGAAGAAACAAATTGACAAGTGGCAATGTACGAAGTTCATATCTAATGATTTTGGGTTTCCACTGCTGTAAGGGATTTTGGAACAAACAGAAACCCGCAAGGTGCCAAACAACATTACTTTTTGTCACGCAACCTATCTTGTTGTTCCGACGTGATCATTCTTGTGGCAATTAGTGTTTACATAGTTTAACGGAAAACTTTCAGGAATTCAGGCTCTGATGTTAAGGCACTACGCCGATTCCAACCTTATTTGGAGTCGCCTTTGTAATTAGGCAAGCTCAGTAAACATCAGGTGGGCCTGTTTGTCTACCCCGTAGCACCGTCGTGGCCTCTGGTGTCTCATTGCTTCACTAAAATTCTACGATCGCATCTCATTCTCGACCGTTTGTTGTGGAGCTACTGACCGTTTGAAATATTTGATCGAACGCAGAACAGGAAAGAACAGAATCACCAGAAAAGAGCGGCGCAACACTACGGAGCACAAAATCAACAACCTTTTTCTCACTGTGCTTGTTATGTTATAGAGATGGACTGTTCCCTAAATCAGCACTAGGACGCCACCTGGTTTTAGTGTCTCCGGTTTTTGAGGTGGTGACTACCCTTCAGCACAATTTAGAATGACGCAATGCTTTGCGTTGTTGCGTGTCAATTTCTCGATCATGCTAACTCAAATTGAATGTTGAATGCAAAACGTAGAAGCCAAAACCTTTGAATGTATTCTGTTTTTGCTTTCAATGTTTTGGAGAGACTGGAAGAGCTTTGATCATGGTAGTTTTTGCAATGATTGTGGCGCAGCCTGAGGAGCCTACAAAGTCCATAATTCGTACCTCTACTTAACATGTCTCTAATAGAGACATGTAAAGTACAGGCAGGAATTCAGACCCAACTCTCCATTTTTTGTGCTTCTTCTTGTTTTATTCTACTTTTAAACTTTTTCCTATACTCTTTATATTCACCATGGGTGATTTGAGTGGATACTTCAATGAACAATAAACAAGGTTTCCGAACCAAACAAAACATCCTTTGAGAACTTTTGTGAACAAAAGGATACAGAAAACGTACTGCATGGCACTTTTGGTATTAAGGTATCCACAAACGCAATGTTATTGAATCAACAGTATTTATTCCTTCAATGTCTTTTTCACTTTCCGAGGTGGAAACTTGCATCTTTATCATTCGTTAAAGCAGGGGTCGGCAACCGTTGATGGAACAGATGGTGGCAGGTTCATGGTCCCACAAATTAACGATCAAAGACCTCTGAGCTTACAAGTACAGCACTATGGATGCCTCATGGGCCCATTATCTAGGACTTTCCTCATTGCTCGTGGGCCCAGCAACAATCACCCTTGGGCCCACATGTGGGCCACTGCCCACCGGTTGCCGACCCTGCGTTAGAGGGATAGTACAAATGAATAAATTGGTACTTGTTTTGAATTAAGAATACTGATTTCAGGGAGAGTCCGGGACACAGTCCAGTGTACCTCCGTCCATTGTAACTCTTCCATGAGCATTTCTCTGGAGAAAGATTAACTCAAGTCCTCATTACTTTGAAGCGACTGATCAATTTGTCAGCATCATGCTCAAACCAGTCGTCGTCTCAAACACATTGTCTAATATGAAGTTTTTGATTACGTTGGAGTGTTTTGGGTTCTTGGGTTACGAAATTTTGGTAGGGGCGTTCCCTAGGAGGGGCTTTTTATCGAAATCTAAATCATGCTTCTGTCTGTTTTCGGGTAGGACCAAAAGTTGGTCCATGGCAACCATTACTGTCAGTTGCATCTTGAAAAACACTTAAAATGATAGATGTGATAGAGCGCCACAACGTGCCTGGGTAATTGATAAATTTTGTGACCATTTTCTACCTACAAAAGTGTAGACGGTGAAACAGAATTGACTCCAAAACATGAAATAAAGAAAGTGTTGCCATATTCAGATTAGTCTTTGGGTGAAATGGTTTGCCATAACAAATATTTAGTTATAGGTTGATGACGTAATATTTAGTAAAAACATACTGCTTAAATAACATGTGGTCTATGCTTTGTTGCTCCCAAATTATACTAAGCTGCTCAATTTACAGGCATTTATATGCACATTTACTGGATTTGGCATAGAAAATATGTATTGAGCACTTTCATATGTACCTTCCACTTTTTAGGTCAAGCTTTTTACAATATTCTTGGGAAATATATTTGTCTTCTCACAAAATATCTGGCCACTTTGAGCAACAAACAAGGCAGACCTCTCTGGCTAAAATGGTAGTACAAAATAGGAGTTTTATGGAAGCTAGAAGATTGGCTAGAATTTTATAAAGGTTTAAACCTATTGTACTAATGGAAATAATTTTTGTGTGGGACTTAATTGAAAAAAAGGGAGATTTTGTGGGAAATATAGTGTTAAGGAAATTTGTGTATAATTATAGAAAAAGGACGAAATGCTTGAAACGTAGAAAAAATTGCTTGTGAGGCAGGAAAAAATAGTTGAATAATAGGAAAAAAGCTTGAAAATTAAGAAAATCCCGTTTATCCCTTTTACTACTTGAAGGAAAATCCCGTTTATCCCAAGGGGGATAAACGGGACTCTTTTTGGAGCGGGTAATCCCCCTGCCTGACCAACCCTGATTAGGGTTAACATTACAATGATAGTTTTGGCAGAATCACAATTTCTGTTCTCAAAATCCTTTTTGCTGTTTATTTCAAGCTCATTAGAGGTTTCAGTGTTGTGTTTTAGAATTAGTAAATCCTTGTGTGTGACCACAAAGTAGGAAAAAGTTTGCATGCCCATGTCGGTCATTAAAGAACATTCCACTCATCAGCTGATCAGTGGCTGAGGGACTACATTCAGTTGCTCTGTTATGACGTCATCCTGCCATCGGATGAATTGTAGGGCCCATTCACTTTTTGATGTCTCCGATCACATTGGAAGATGATTGCGTCGCTGTTAATTTTTTTCTACTAGAGTTCCGGATTTAAGTTGTTCTTTATAAAGCTGGACTTGAAAATCTGCGAGAATGAAACAGCCCGACTTTTGTACTTTAAGTCGGGCTTGGAGTTGTACTTAAAGTTCGGAATAAGAATACGGGCTGTATAAGTATAAATAAATGAATAAGTTTTTATCTTTGTTTTTTTACCTTTTATCTTTGGCTCATCCTTTAAAACAAAGTGTTTTGATTGCAATCCAACACCGTGTTCCGAATGGCTTTTTAGGTTCGAATCAAAATACCCAAAGACATCATGGCTCTTTTTGAACCCACACTTTTATGGGGAACAAGTTAACTTTATTGTATTACATAAGTTTAGGCCCAGGTGAAAACTTATACACCCAAAAACCTTTTAATTTAACTTTTTAATAAATCATTTAACCCTTATTTAGAGACTATTTAGTTATCTTATGAATTCAAATTGAATAAAAATTTATTCATCAACAGCTGAGTTATTTGACTTTGAATGGTCTATTTTTGACCCCCAAACGCCGAAAAACTCTACAGGTATATGAAAAAACAAATTCCAAAAGATTTCATATAGAATTTCAATAACGCAAATGTAAATGAGTTTTGGAGCTTATGTCAAATTAGCTCAAAACAATAAAGAATATCACTTAAAAACGCTTAAAATACAATTTGCGGTAAAAAATCTTTTGCAATATCAAAGACACTCAAAGTTGGGTAATACTTAGAAATTTTGAAAAATCGGTTAACGTTTCAAGTTTCGATTACAGTTCATTTTGAATATGGTCCTTCTACAAATCGTAACCTTGAATATGAATCTGTGAGACATTCTTATTTGTAATTTTGGCAGAACACGCATCATAGCATACTCTAAATAGTTATGAAATATGCTTTCCAAAAATCTTGCTTGAGTGCATCTTACGGGATATTTTTTTATTATTTTGAGGTATTTTGACATAAGCTCCAAAACTCGAAAAAAATCATTTATTTTTTTCGGCCTTTTGAGGCGAAAAAGGGACAATTCAAAGTAAAAAAACTCAGCCGTTGATGAATGAATTTTCATTCAATTTGAATTCATAAGATAACTAAATGGTCTCTAAATATGGTAAAACAACGGCATATGATGATGAACCTATTTATTAGACATAAGTATATAAGCATATCTTTTCATTGCTTAGTATGCTTCTTACCCCCAGCCTTTGTAGATGATAGTTTCGTGGTGACCGAGTCGGCTGGGAATAAGTGAGCTTGATTTCTTGTGCGTTCGTTGGAGCTGTTAATTACATGACGAGAATCGATGGTTCTCGTGTTCGTCCGGTTGTGTAATTACTCTCAAATTTTGGGGAAGTTCTTTGGTAGCGTTGGGGTTTGGAATGATTTGAGGAGTATCGTCAAAGCTTACCCTCCTCGGTTTCTTTACAATGTGGACTCGACCGGATCCCAGGCGATCCGGAGGCTTCTGAAGACGGCATGAACTCTTGGGAACCGGATAGTCCCCTTGGCCGTTGACCCGAAGTCTTTTTAAAGCACTGTCGAGAATTTTCGATGAAGTCAAATTTGGTCTATACGGAGCCAATTACAGAGAAGTTTGTTGAGTCACAAGTGTATTCGGATTTTTGGCTGTTGGTCTTTCGACCATCTCGGCGAGAGGGGCTCTGTCAGTTTCGATTGTCATGTGTTGCGGGCCATGATCGGGTTTTCCTTGGCGTTTGCAGTCTGCTAACCAGAACGGGACCCGGGGAAAAGAGGACGAAGTTTGTTGTTCTCCTCCGAGGTGTCTTGTAATGACCTTCATGGCATCTTCATGACGCACACAGGTTCGGTTAGTAGTCTCATCTCGGAGCAAGAAGGTGGCATGCCCCTCCCTGTTCAAAACGCAATGGGGAGCTGACTTGAAATTGGGCATAAACTTTGAGGTCCTGTTTTGATTACGGAGAATAACCAGCTGTTCAACTTCAATGGAGGATGGGTTTGGCCATAGACTATGGTTTGGCCTTGGATGACCTTGGGTTTCTTGTTGAAGAATTCGGTCATGTTCTGATGGTGATGGTAGTCGCGGGTCCTCACAGCTACCATCTCGCGCTAGGGGATGGCCGGCAGGGTCAGCAGATCTGATCTGTAATTTTCAAATCATTTAACATCATGGTACTTTTTGGACCCACAATTCTATAGGGAACAACTTTACTTTTATTGCATTATATAAGTTTAGGCCCAGGGAAAAGTTTTATATCTAAAAGACTATTAATTACAACATTTTTAAACAATCTTCTTAACCCATATTTAGAGACCATTTAGTTACGTGTTGAATTCAAATTGAATGAAAATTCAATCAGCAACAGCTGAGTTATTTGACTTTGAATGGTCCATTTTTGACCGCAAAAAGCCGAAAAACGCTACAGTTATATGAAAAAATAAATTCCCAAACATTTCATATAGCTTTTCAATAACGCAAATATAAGCTATTTTGACATAAGCTCCAAAACTCGAAAAATTTCATTTAAAATTGCGTTATTGAAAAGCTATATGAAATGTTTGGGAATTTATTTTTTCATATAATTAGCGTTTTTCGGCTTTTTGCGGTCAAAAATGGACCACTCAAAGTCAAATAACTCAGCTGTTGCTGATTGAATTTTTATTCAATTTGAATTCATAAGATAACTAAATGGTCTCTAAATAAGGGTTAAATGGTTTATTAAAAAAGTTAAATTAAATTGTTTTTAGGTGGATAAGTTTTCACCTGGGCCTAAACTTATATAATGCAATAAAAGTAAAGTTGTTCCCCATTAAATTGTGGGTCCAAAAAGTGCCATGATGTTGTTGGGTATTTTGATTCAAACCTAAAAACCTATTAGGAACACCGTGGACGAGAATCGATGGTTCTCGTGTTCGTCCGTGTTGTTTTATATGGGTTAATTGGTTTTTTAAAAAATGTTATTCTTAAAAGCTTTTTATGAATATAACTTTTCTCCTGGGCCTAAACTTATAAACTAATACAATAAAAGTTAAGTTGTTCCCCATGAAAGTGTGGGTCCAAAAAGTGCCTTGATATCTTTGGATATTTTGATTCAAACACAAAAAGTCATTCGGAACCCCATGCGCACTGAATTGTTTCTACGTACTGCTATTAGAGGGAATTTTTCATCATGAGCCAAAATGGCAATCGGCCTTTTTCGTAGGGGAACTAATTTCAGACAAACATGTTTTGATACATTGGGATTATCAGTAATACAGACAGCGACTACCTTTTTCCTCCATTTGGAGGAAACCCATTTGAAAGCGCATTATAATATGCGCTTTTTCAATTGTCAACATCAAATTTTCAAACCAAATTCCACAAAAAGTTTCGCAACTTTTTATGTGATCTCACTTGTTAAGTGATATTTCGTTCACTTAAGATCATTTAACTTAAATCTACCCTATGCCAAAATCTAGGCCACTCTAAAGTTTTTGTGAAGAAAGGGCTGTTAGTTTTGAAATCACAAGGTTTTCAAGGCTTTAAAAAAGATCAAATAAGTGTTGAATGGCAGTGTCGTTAAATAGGTCATACGATATGTCGTAAAGTACGGTTGTGATTGAAATGTTGAAAATCACACTTTTAACTACCCTTAACATTAATCATGAAAAAGTCATTTGTATTTTGTAATGCCATTCCTTTTTCCAAAAGGAATTCAGGGGTTCGCGTTCCTTATTATTAGGGCCCGGAAATGAATTTTTCAAATTTTAAAATATTTTAAAAATATTTCTCCACCTTTCCTCTCTCTATCTTTTTAAATATTTTGACTGTTTCAAAGAAAAGATAGATATTTTGGTCAAAAAACTTTTCGGGCAAAATCGAGGAAAATAAATGAATGACCAATGCTCAATATAGCTTACCCAAAATGAATGTCAAATGTCAATAAAAAGTATTTCAAGAAATATAGTTGAATGGGTCCCTTTTTAAACCCAAAGAGATAATGTCCCACAATAGCAAGGCACGGTGTTTTTTTGAGCGTGCGAAGTCATCTTTAAATTCCAGAAACTTTTGAAACCTGTTTTGAGATGTAAATGCAATGCCAAACACTAATTTGAATTTGGTTAATTAGGTCACAGGCTCTATAATGTTACTTAAAACATACTTACGAACAGAAATTTGAAAATCTACTTCGACAGGATTCTTTGATGTGCTAAGAGCAGTGTTGCTCAAAAATATTTCGGAAATCTATATAGTGGATATTTTTTCAACGTCCTTTTTGATCGACATTCTTGAACGACCAAACAGGAGGGTATTGTATGTGTATTGAATGGGGTGTTCGTACTGAATACAGCTATTGAGGTTGTAAAAAGTCAAACGTACAGTAGATGTCACCTCGGATGACAGGTTGAGAGGAGTATTTTGCCAAGGAGTTCTTACAAGATTTGAGATCTCAGATTGTAACTATCCTCTTAAAATGATATCAATTTGATGAATAGATCTTGTTGTATTATTAATCATGGTCAAAAAATTGACAAATTTGCACATAAAAATATAGATGACAATGCGCTTTTACAGAATAAGCCAAATTTATTTCCGTCTTAATTGCGTGAATAGAGAAATTTTATTGCGAACCGGTAAGGAGCATAAATGATCTAGAATCAACACAACTGTACGTGAATTATTTTTTTCTATTACTTGGAAGAGCCGAGCCGAAAAGTCACGCTATGTGTTGTAATCGGTTGAGAAATTTAAGCACGAGCTTCGAAGTCCACGTGCTCAGGTCACGGGAACTAAGAAATATCTGATCTTAAGTCTAGAGTCGTATGACAACGATGAAACAACGATTTCCGTGGAGCAATCGTTCCCAGTCCGCCAACAAGTCCAATCATTGGTTGATTGATTTCAGAATCTTTACCTTAATGGAGTCTGACCGGACGACCTTGGTCCTGCTCACAGAAGAAAGAATTCACGCATGTACCCTTCATAGACTTGCCTATGTATCTTTTTATTGACGTAAATTTATTCATACAATATTTTGATGTATTGATTCTTTTTTTTCCTCGAACACTTCTACTAGTAGCACAATCTACTAAGTGTTGGCCGCTAGTACCATTAAAATGAAGGAGAATTCACAATGTGTTCCAGCAGTCAAGTGATTCCACCGCCCATAAAGATCTTAAGCCATAAGTCCACGGAAAGCGAATGGTAAGCTCAATTGTAACCATTTTCTTGGCTTGTGATGGAGCTTTTCTATTTTTCTCCGGCCGTGTCGATGGTGAAATGAAAAAGCTAACTTGCTCGTTTAAGATCAAGGCTGTGGTGACTTGTACCTATTCTAGCTAATGGATGATAGTACCTTTGGATAATAAATGTCTAAGTATTCTAACCTATTGAAATAGGAATGAACTTACAACGTGTTTGTGGTTTGGTAGTCTCTACTCGACTGACTCGCCGGAAGAGGTAGCTTTTATTGATCGTAAGGCATAGATAGGTTGGATGAATAAGATAACCTAGCTAACCATAGATGTAGAATCGACCTCCTCCGTATTCCTCCGATAGCTTCACAGACATCAAGGTTGCGACACTCCCCCCAAGAAAACATGTAAAGGGTTTTCTTTCATTCAAGCGGATGTCTGGGCTGGTTTAATAAACCAATACCCTAATACCACAGCAATCTCTGATGTGGCGTCTATCAATTCATAGTCATATTTCTGCGTATCTTTTTGACGGGACTATTGGGGTGAGTGGAAAATTTCACCCCATCCTATGACCTATGATCGAACTAGGATCTCTGGATAGTTGGAACGTTTATGGCTTACTCAAGCGACCATCTGTTTTACCTGAGGAACTCGCCTCATTGGAACCAGAGTGCAAAAGATGACCAATCTTTTGGGATAAAGACCAATCATCCGGGTTATCATCATAGAGGTTGTAAGGCTCCTGGGTTGATAATCTCGAAGGTTGTAAGGCTTTAAGATCCCCTTGCATAGTTCTATCGTGATGTATCGGAAAAAGATATTTCATCAAGAAAAAACCGATAATAGTGGACTGTATTTGTAATTTTTGTGTTTTGTTGTGTGCGCACACTTTTGCGATGCTAATTTGTTTGTGACTTTTTTCCTTCCGCTAAGTCTCTATAATAACCTTTTCGTTGTCTCTTTTTTCTCAAATTTCTGAATGACGGGAATGTAGCATCTAATTCCATTCCATTGTCACCTTCCACTTGAGAAACAGGTTCAGCAATCACGATAGTTGCATTCCCTGGGTCCGCTTCATCTTCCTCACGCACTCTTTTGTGACAGGGTCGGTTTCGATCAGGAGGTTGGAACACCTCCCCCAGTAGGCCTCCCGGGGGTGGGTCTGTCAGCGTCTGACCTAGACTTCCAGCACGTTCACTCTGGAATGGGGATTCCAAATCCACTTTCTCTGTGTTGTACCAATGCGGTTCCAGGAGAGCAATTTGCCGCACTGTTCTCTCTAGAATTTGCCCATTAGAGCGCCGCACTGACACATCAACGACAACGCCATCCTGGTTTTTTCGGACGGACTCTATTCTCGCCAATTTCCACGAATTTTTCTCAAACGTGTCTGGCTTGAGAATGACCACATCCCCGACATGGATAGCCGGTGGGTCTTTTCCTTTCCATTTGTTATTGATGGATAATTCTTGCAAGTATTGTTTCCGCCATTGGTCCCAGAAATGATTCATGACGCGTTTTCTGACGGTCCACAAATTGGCATAATCCATGCAATCCAATTTCTCGTCAGAAGGCGTCACAAATTCATTCATGGGCCGACCGTAGACCAAAAGATTGGGAGTAATTACTTTCAAACAATCTTGATCGGTCACTCCAAGGGGTCGATCATTGATGATGCATTTCAGTTCCACCAAGATCGTTTGCAACGCTCGTAGAGTGATCATTTCTCTTTGCAATGCAATCCGGAGCTGGCGCTTAAACAATCCAATCATCCTCTCTGTTACCCCATTAGTCCAAGGTGCTTCTGGGGTACTGTATATCCAAGTTATTGGAGCTTCTCCTTTATACGTTTCTGCAGCAATTTGATCGAAGTTTATATCCCATGTGCTCAAGCATTTGTCGGCTGCTTTAAAGTACTTGGCATTGTCAGAGTAGATCACCGAGGGTTTTCCACAGTGACCAATAAATCGCCGAAGAGCATCCAAAAAATCATTGGTGTTGCAAGAAGTCACCGCTTCAACATGGATTGCTCTTGTATGAAAGCAGGTGAATAGCGCAATCCAGACTTTCACTGTCTTTGGATGTACACATTGCTCTTGCAGTTCTTTGATTTTTCTCTTTTGCTGGATAGGACTTAACTGTTTGTATTTGTCATTCGTTTTAACAAGCGTGCTAATTTCCGAATAACATTCGTGTTTGCAGGTCAATGGTCCCATGTAGTCCACTCCTACTTTCACCCATGGCTTCGGATCATCAATCCGCATTGCCGGCAAAGGTGACATTTTCGGGGAGTTGAACTTGATGTACCGGCATCGCGGGACACGACATCTTCTCACCACACTTTTAGTGTAGTTGAAACTACCCAAAACCCAGTACTTTTGCCGTAGCAAATCAAAGGTCTGACGTTGACTGATATGCATTCTGGATTGGTGCAAAGACAAAATCATTTTTTCGGCAATATCACCTTTTGGTAAAATTATCGGCGATTTGAAATCATGAGCTAATGAAGATGCACGATGCAGTCGAGTCTCCAATCGAATGACCTCATATTTGTCATCCCAATACACTGGAAGATCCTTTAATGGAGATATTTTCAACTTCATGCTCTTCTTTTCTTTCAAGGCTTTAATTTCTTTGTCTAACGACTTTTGTTGTGCGTACTTCACCAAGATGTGTTCCGCCCAATCCAATTCTTTTTTGGTAACGTACGTTGGCTTTGCCTTGTCTTTGGAACTCTTTGGTTTGCTTGGATAATTTCTTGCTTTAACGGCGAGTCGTTGGATACGAACGAGAACTCGACACATTTTCAGCCATGTTCCACTGTTCGTAACGAGTCTATCCAAGAAACTCAAACT